>JBAMJV010006766.1:0-71914 GCA_037951105.1 Echinarachnius parma | reverse complement strand
TGGAAAAGTATAACATAATTTAAACTCATTTATAAATTATGGAATTATGGAATTACCCGACAGCCCGAAAGAGGGATGTTGATTGCCCGAATGTGGAATGTTGATCGCCCGAACGTGGGATGTTGATTGCCCGAATGTGGAATGTTGATTGCCCGAATGTGGAATGTTGATTGCCCGAATGCGAGATTGCGAGTGCCCGAACGTGGGATGTTCATTGCCCGAATGAGATGGCGAGATGGCGAGTGTCCGAATGTGAGATATTGATTGCCCGCGTGAGATAGTGCCAGAATATCAATGATTTCCAGATCCATGGGGGGGGGGGGGGGGGGGGGGGGGGCTGCAGCCCACAGCCCCCTCCGCCTCCCCCGCCTCCTACGCCTATGCGTAACTATACTAGAAGAAAGAAGACAAAAAAGTTCATTATATAACACGTTGATTGACTTGTGATCAAATTAAAATGTTATGTCATATCACAGATAATACCAAATTAGTGAGTTCAATTCGATTTACATTTTGTTCCGATTTTATTTCAAAATTACTATGCAGGTGACGATCCCATTTACGAATGGCCGACTCATCTGGCACCTGAACTAGATCGTCCATATCCGCCATCATTTCCATCGCGCGGAGTTCCCAAATGCCTGCGGGACATCGACAAGTGCAACCACGGATTCATTGCCGTGTTCAATGTTACGACGACATCGGACATGTTCCACGACGATGGTGAGAAAGAGATCGACTTTGTCCCCGTATTCAGTGGTGACTTAACGAAAACGGCGACGACGACCACCACCACTCCATCTACGATGCCTCTGACTCTCCGCGTCCTCAGCAAAGCGGCGCCAGAACACGCCCGACGAAGCGATGTCGCAGAGTCTGCGGAGATGGGGAAATCAGATCAAGACGACTTGGACGCTGCGCAGATCGGACGCTTCGCTGTCAGGCTCGTGGTCCAACGACAACAACCTCACGCCTGGCAAGTCGAATTCGCGGCTGTTCTCGGCTATCCGATGGCGGTTACGGTAAAGTGGAGGAGCGATATCGGTCTCGAAGTCCACGTCGACGACGTGTGCGCGGGGATCGTCGCACGTCCAACACCGCCAACCAAAGCGATGCCGATGCGGAGCAACACTACCCAGACCGTTCCCCCAGAGTCGTTTCTGTTTGTTGAGAACTACAACGGAGCCAACATGCTTCAAGTTATCAAGAGAGAAGGTTGGCCTACAAATTAATGTTATTTTGACCGAATGATAAGGCTTAGGTCCTTAATTTATTAATATAGCTTAAATAATATAGCTTTGTCTACATCTACGACCGAAATCCATCAGACTAACAGTTAGTATTTTCTCTTAGCTTACAATATACTGTTTAATAATCTTAAAGATATTAACTCATAACAGAAGGTTGAAACAACTATAATTAAAACAAAGAAGGGTACCCTGCATTTGTACAAGATGTCATTAACAAGTTTTACGATTGTTTTACACAGTTTGATGTACAGGTTGTTTCTTTATTGGATCACCACTTTCATATCCTAAGTTAAGATGATCTTGCATTTCTGATATTGTACGTTTTGCTTTGATATAACACATGAATAGATAATTTTATGGGGTGTTGCTTTAAAATGCGCAATTGCATGTGCTTGAATATGATAGGTTGATTTTCCTCTAAAACATCGCGACCGTTTTATGAACAATAAAATAAAGGGTGGATAGGGGAGGGGAGCGGGTTTTGCCACCAGCACCCCCTTCGTGACATGCATATGGATACCTTTATTTAAGTTGTAAGCGGCATTCTTCTTTGCTTCCCTTTTCCTTTCAGAAAAGCTTCACACGTACTACTTGGGATGCATGGACCATGATGCCATCCGCACTTATGACAGCGTCTCCAGGAAGAGGGAAGAAGACGCCGCAGAAGGGGGTGACGTCGACTCCTGTCGAAGTTTCTGCTGGAACGCAAACTTCCTCTTTGCTCTCATGAGTGGAACGGAATGTCGATGTGGAAACAATGGGGTGAATGATTTCGTGGTCGATGATCAGAGGTGGTGCGGAGACGCGTGTCAAGGGTACACCTCCGTCCCGTGCGGATCCAAAGCAAAGCTGGCAAGCGTGTACCTGACATCGAGTCTGGTTACGCCAGGAAAAAGCTTGCCGATGACCGGCGTTGCCGACATTGGCGAAGAATTTGGTGACGACGACGTCGATGACTACATGCATGAACCGCTCGACATTCCAGACCACGAGCCACTTCACCACCGGGTCAGACGAAACTTGCCGATGACCGGCGTCGAGATTGACGACATGGGCGAAGAAGTTGCCGACGACGATGTCGATGGTTACATGTATAGAGCGCTCGCAGACGCCGAGCCCATTCTTCACCGAGTTAGACGAAGCGGCTCAATTAACGGATCCAGGCATGAGTATAGAGACTCGGCGACGGCGTTCATTTGGCTTGAGAAGGAAATAACCGGACTGGTGCGCGAGGTGATACGAATCCCATTTCTCTTTCACACGGAGGCGGTGCCACTGAACTGTTGGTGGGATTTCGGCAATGGTGAGGACCCTTACAGTCTACTGGACGCAGAACACGAGCTGTGGGTTACGCATAACTTCACTACGGCTGGAAAATTCACCGTTGATGTCACCAGGAGAACATTCGAAAGGATTGGGAGTAGCATGACGGTTCATGTGCGATCGTCGCCTGAGGACTATTCGTTCTTATTGCAACAGGTTGGACGAACGGATAACATATCGGACGCAGTCACACTTGCTGTAACGATTTCAGCAGGAATCTGGCCACATGGGTTAACATTTTTGTTCAATGGTACAGAAACCCCACTGAATGAGAATTTTACATTCGCCTGGCGAGCTCCTGACTATGGCACGTTTCTCTTGGACGCGGCAATCTCGAATGGCTTTGAGGAAGTGTATCCCCTCTCGGTGAACGCAACTGTCGGAGAGCCCATAAAAGGGCTTGAAATCATTGTATCCGGCTCCTTAGCCACAGACCGTCCAATAACGATTACCGTGAGCGTCGAAAACGGAAGTGCGGTCGCCGTAAGCGTGACGTTCGACAACGGCAACGCAGTTGCATCCCAGTCACTGGTCAAGGGTTCGCTAGCTTGGGAACAATCATATCCGTCACCAGGTCTAAAAAACATCACCGTGACTGCTTCAAATGCATTCGGCATCCAAACTGCTGACGTTCAAATACCGATCGCCCAGTCTATAGGCGGTTTGTCCCTCACAATTAGTCCAAACAATATCGACACTGATGAAAACGTCCAGGTAACACTGGAGGCCACCACTGATTCGGTCATCGAAAACGTTACCTGCATTATCGAAACAGGCGACGGAAGGGCGTTTGTAGACAATGACGTCGTGTTAGACAACAACTACCAATTCATCGTCGAGTTCAATTACACGCGTGAATTTGACGAAGGCGCCGTTATATCTGGGAACTGTAGCGATGCCAATAGTGATGAAATTGTCCAGGAAAGGGTCGCTGTGGGAAAGGCGATACAATCATGCGAAATTATTTCGCCTCTTGGCCTACGAAATGATAACTTTAGCACGATAGAAGTATACGTTCACGGTGGGTACGACTACACGGTGTCCATTTATTACGGAGATGGAGAGACAGATGTTTCCACGACCACCCTGCCCGGTGTGACATCCTTCATCCATGTTTATACCGTCGTTGGTTACTACAACATAACGGCGAACGTTTCAAGTTCGGTCACGTCTATGGTAGAATGTACACCGATGAACGATTCAGTCGCAGTTCAAGTGAACGTTCCTGATGGACATCTATTCTCTCTTACCGCTTCTCCGCCAGTCATCAACCTAGCAACGGAGAGCGAAATCAATTTCACGTTGTCACTCCATCATTCTGTCCCGATGCCGGCTGACATCTACGTCACTTTCATCTTCTCGAACAACTACAGCTGCAGCATTTCAAGTCGTCTCGAGTACCACGTCACCAACATGGGAGCCAATTACACCGAGAGCAGTACATACGACGTCACTGTAATCATTGCTAACAGGATAAGTGTACTTGAGAAGACGATTCAGGTTGGTGCAATGTACGCCTTCGAGGGTGTATCGCAAGTGTTTCAAGGGGTCACATTTCTTGTTGGAGACACAGTGGGTGTTAGTGTCGATCCCACCCAAGGAACAGAAATTACGATTAACGTTACATGGGGCGATGGGATGATGGATAGCGAATTCTCCCCAATCTCAGAACCAGTCACCTTTTATCACGTGTTCACCAGCCCCGGAGATTACGAGGCGTGTATCCTTGTTCACAACGGATTGAGGGACACTCCACTATCGTCAAACGAAACCATTTCGATCCTCAACCCAGTCACCGGGATACAGATCAGCACGGAACCGACCATCACAATGAACGGCGCGCTTTCATTCACAATCAAACTTGATGAAGGTGTCGGAAACCCATCGGTGACAACATGCCACCTTGACTTTGGAGATGGCCAAACTCCACTCATTATTTCAGACATAGACCTCTCGGAACCAGATATTATTGAACACGTCTACCCAGTAGGGGTTAGGAACTACCTTGCCCTACTAAACTGTAGTAATGCCTTGACAAGGGGCTTATATTCGAGTGTTGCTCAAGTCAGGAAGCCGCTATCGGAAGTTTTCTCGATCCAAACTACAATGCCATTGTACTGGCTTCCTGATGCCATGGATGCTGCAGTAGAATATGTTCTCTCTGTTCAAGAGAACGAGACGTTACCCTACGGGAAAGCTGTATTGACATGGGAGTTCGGGGATGGAAATATCACCATAGTCGAGAAGCCGATCGTCGATAGGATGCAACAGAAGATACATCGATTTACTTCAGAGGGTGAATATGTGACACAGCTGAACATCTCGTATGGAATTTGGCATGAAGTACTGAGCACCTCACTAAAAGTGGCGACGGAGCGCCCCACCGACATAATCATGTTCTCAACCGGAGCAACAAAAACTGGAAGGGAAGTATCGGGGCATGGGCCGAATGAAACTTGGTTTCGAAGTAACGAGTATATTCACTTTACCCCTAGTCCTACCAGAGGAGACGCCCAGTACACGTGGATCACTGGAATCGATGGGGAAAATCCCACTAAAGACTCGTCTTTTGTGCGTAGATACGACTCTCCGGGCGTATACGCCATCCGTCTTGAGATAGAACATCCCCTATACATGGACTCCGTCCTTGTATACTTCCACATCGTTTCACAGTTCCAATTCACGGATATCAAGGTTGTCGATTCCGGGAACGAGACTCTGAATCTGAAGTCATACAGCACCCTTGATGTGACGCTACTTGGATCGGGACTCGATTCCCCTCTTTGTGTCCTCTGGGAGTTCTGTAACGAAACGTTGTTTGTGTCAGGACCGCCCAACTGTTATAACCTGCCCTATGAAAAAAGAGATCCGGGGATCATATGGACGCCAGACAGCCACACCACTGCCCTCATCGAGTTCGATACCCCAGGCAATTACAACATTTCGGTCATAGTGACGAATAACATCGACGAACCAGTCACACGATTAAAGGACGTAATAATTTTCGGTTGCCTCGGTCCTCCGACGGCCATCATCCAAGGGAGCATCAAGGATTTGGACCAGCCCCGGAGATATCAGCGCTCTGAATACATAAGTCTGGCTGCTACCGCTAGTATGTTCTGCTACGGCCTCGAGCGTCCGCCTCAGTTCGAGTGGTTCGCTGAGGATATGGCAGTGGTGAATGGCACGTCGTACAAACTTGATTCAAAGAACTCTCCGGAGTTCGCCTTTCCGCCGCTGACATTCCCTGTATCGGTGTACAACATTACGATGAAAGTCACCATCACAGAGACCACCCCTCCTCTGTACGGCTATGACTACACGTACATGAACGTTGTTCCTTCACCCATCGTCGTAATGATCGGCGGCGGCAGCGCGAGAGGGATCAACGGATTGGTCACCATCACCCTTAACGCGACCGATGGTTCGATTGACCCTGATGAAGCGAGGCAGGACTACACGAACTGGCTGTTTTCCTGGAAATGCTTCAGAGCTAGTGACGCTGTTACTCCGGTCACTCCGGCCCCTACTATGTACCCTACCGTCGTACCGAAATGTGAGAGTGAGACCTTACAGTCCATTCCTGGCGCCAATAGTTCCGTTCTTCAGTTTGCTCCATTCGAACTGGCCTTGAATACCAGCTACGTTGTTGAGGTGACGGGAGAACACAATGGACGGATGGGAAGCTTTCAGCAACACAACACGATTGTGCCCGGCGAAACTGTCCAAATTCGAATTGAGTAAGTATAATCATAGTCCTACCACCACATGGTAAAATGTACGTAACTATACTCCGCAAAAAAAAGAAACAGGACACTTATTTAAGACAAAATATCTCATATTTATTTACGATAAAACATATGTTATTGTATATCAAATTAAAGATAAATTGACCTTCTTCAATATTGGAATAGAATCCAGATGAAATCATCCATGCATGACTTGTCACGGTCAATTAACCACCGCAAGGTCTGTTTTCAAAAATATCAAAAATGGAACATCCGTTCAACCATATACATGTTGATAAGCATAATCTAAAACGCAATATTCATGACATGGCTAATCTTTTTATTACAAATGTGATATTTTTTATTTACATCTCAATAAAAAAAAGTATAAATTAAGACAAATTGTGAACGTTAAAGGTTTTATTTTCATCCAAATGTAACAAAATGGGGAATTCCATGGCAAAGGTTTATTCGTCGAAATCACAGTTTGTGCCCTTATTTCAGCATGAATCTTTGTATAAAGTCTTCTCAAGAATTATAAGGGTCCTAAGATCTTCAAAATCTGATGTCACCCTTGGCCAACCATTTCTGCAGTCTCTAATATGTCATTTCTTTAGGTAAATATGGTTACAATTGCAGGGGACACATGACACATACAAGGTTTAAGCCTCAAAGACATACCAGTATGTTGATGTTCTCATAAACTGGCCCTGTTTTATTGAAACATGTGTATTTTCGGAGTTTGTTCATGACAATAAGGTTTAAAAATGTCATAGTTTACTTGCCCTGCACATCTTGTTTTAAGCAAACACTTACTATCATATCAGCAATGATCAGTGGAATGGTGCGGTCCTCCATTGTTATTGCTATTTTGGAAAAGAGACCTTGCTATCGTTAATTGACCATGGCAGTTCATGCATGAACGATTCCACCTTAAATATATAACCTTCCTGTAGAGGACTAAATTTCTTTTAATTTGATATATGATAAAGTACACTTTATTGATAAATATGAAATATTTCAAGTGTCCTGTTCCTTTTTTTTTGCGGAGTATATTATATTTTGGAAGTTTCGCAATACATTAAAGTTCGACTTATGCATTCTATTATTTTGTTACTGGCCATAGTCAGCGCTTCTGAGATTTTCAGATATTATATAATATTTGAGTGTTGGAACTGAGCAAGTTTTACAAAAATGTTAAAGGGATCTAGTATTGTCCAAATCCTCAAAATTCAGTTGGAATTCTAGCGGTTCCATCATACCTTGTTGCATTCGTATCAGAGGCGACAGCCCTGGGAGGGGGGGGGGGGGGGGGGCGGGGGAGTTCCCCCTCCCAATAGCCTAATTCCGAAAATGAAGAAACATAAACGACGGAGGGAAAACACATAATTTTCCATGATTAACCTTCAAAATAGATTTTTGTTTAACTTTGCAGAAGACTGCAATCTCATCGACATGGACGTGGGGCACATTTTTTTTCCAGGGGGCTGAGGTTTTTTGCCCAGATACCATCTTCCCCATTTTAACCTGACAAGCAACAATTCAGGGTTATTATTATTTGCCCTTCTTCTTCTTCTTCTTTTCCTTTTCTTCTTTTCTTCTTCTTCTTTTCTTCTTCTTTTTCTAGTCATATTTGTATTATTATTAATATTATCATTATTATAATTATCATCATTATTTGTATCGTTATTATTAATAATACTATTGTCATCATCGTCGTCATCATCATCATCATCAACATCATCGTAATATATGTGTTTTCTCTTCAATTTGTATATAGCTGTATTCAGAATTGCATGTTGAAGGTCAACCCGACCTCCGTTGCGGCCTTCCAGTCAGTCTGCCTAGATTGCGAAACCATGAACGTGACATACCGATGGGAGATGTACGCCACTGACGAGAGCGGGATTGAAACGCAGCTCGACAATCTCACCTTTATGGCTGAAACAGGTACAGATTTTCTCAGTTACCAGGTCCGTAGCCAGGGGAAGGGGGGGGGGGGGGGGGGTGTGTTGTGTTGGGTGCGCACCCCCCCCCCCCCCCCCAAAAAAAAAAAAAAAAAAAAAAAAAATGAGATAGGTCCACTTTGTGTCGGTCGATCTCTGGTCCACTTTTCATCGGTCTCGGCCATCTAAGCCAGTGGTCTCATCCGACAACGATCGGTCTTGTTGACGACCCCCTGCTTACGCAATTATTATATATTTATTTTTCTGAAGAGTACGAAACCGGTTAGAAATGATTTAATAAAACAACTTTACCACGGAATTATATAGCGTTTTTCGAGTTTGTTTTGTTGACTTTTTATACATATTTAGGTAGTTAGGAAAACAATATGTAAAAATAGGTAACCATTAATCCAGGTTGAGTAGGCACATATCAAAGAGAAAATTGTCATATTTCAAAATTCGCAAAAGTAATATTATAAATTTACAAAACAGATTCTGCAAAATAAAAACAACCCAAGAAATAAACGCACATATAAACAAACACGCTCAGTACACACATTAGAACTAAACTTGTTTCTAGTGACGGCCGCGCGCGATTCACAGGGCGCGATTCCCGGGGCGCGATCGATTCAGCCGTAATCGTATTTCCTAAAATGTTTTATGTGTGCTGTGGTTGATAGAATCCCCCATTTGTGATATTTGCGTCAAAATTCAATGAATGAACGCCGGCCCAAACACATAGTTAAAAAAAGCAAAACAAGAATATTTGCCAGTTGCAAGGGTTTGCACAGTTTGCGAGTGCAAGGTTGCTATCACTGAACTGCCCGCGCACGCGCACAACAAATTATTGGTTATCTCTTAACTTTGAGCCAATCATTCTTTCTTCCTCGTTCACAAAATTAGATCAACACAAAAACTACTTGCGATTCGACATCCACCTGTCGCACCACCACGCCACGCAAACCATGTGCATTCGCGACCACAAAAGTATGATTCCAACGGCCATTGTTTACACACACAGCGCACTCACCCTGCTGGCGAGTACTCGGCGCCAACGCTGGCGCACACCGCTGATTATATATAGTTGACTAGACTGGTAACTGGGTCTGATCATGAGTTAAAACCGATCGCAAAGGGACAGCTATTATACGAATATTAATATAATGTTTGTGTTTTGCTTTGCCAAAGATGTTAGAACCGGGATGGAACATGCAATTATTTAGAATGTCGTTCCGAGCTGCCCTCTAGTGGTGAGTATAATAGTTTTGACAAGTATGATGATGCCCGACCTTTTGGGCAGGGGTGCAAGAGAGCGCATCCCCATTTATACACGCACCCCTGCAACTCAAGGGGTTGAATGCATATGCTGCATTGCATTACATGTGGGTATACAGGTACCCTCATACCATGTCTACAGCAAAATGGTTGGCACCTTATCCCTTCTGTTATCACTGCGAATAGATCGCTTCCTACAAATTTGGCATCTTGTTGGCCATGGTGATCCTGTTTTCAGCTGAAGAATAGTTTGATGATACCGCGTCTCGATCTAGTTCGGATTGACAACAAATTCAGAATTATCGGCACTTTTTTAGCGACAGCTGTGAGCAGTGGCGTAGCTACGGGGGGGCACGGGGGGGCACGTGCCCCCCCAATAATTTCAAAAAAACAATAGAAAACTTAAGGGGACATTTTTTGAAAAAACAAAGAAATACATAAGGTGTGCCCCCCAATAATTTTCGTGCCCCCCCAATCAGTCCGACCACGCTACGCCACTGGCTGTGAGATTATATCCGAAGTCCCCTGATAGCAAAAGCTGGTAAAAATGACGTCTAATTTACGTTGTGTATGTCGTCTTAAATACGTCGTAAATTCACGTCAAAAGATCAAGATTTTGCACCCGCGTTTCTAACTCTCGCGCTAGCGTTCTAGGTCGAGCTAATAGTGCCCCCGAATTTATTAATTTATGTGCACGATAATTGTGCTTAAAAATAAAATGATACATATGATACGGTACTTACCACCGATCAGCAGATAAATATGTGATACAAAAATGGGGTGGATAAAAATGATGATTTTTCGCTCCATTCCGCATCAAAATGAGTAATTTATGCACCTCTTCAACTTCTCTCCGTGTTGTATCGCGACTTCTGAACGATCAATGAATTGTGAAAAAATGGTCTTTGAAAGACGTAATAATGACGTCGTTGTAACATCTTCTATACGACACAAATTATCATGTCAAAAATGGTCTTTAAAAGACGTCATAATGACGTTGTAATCACGTCGTTTTATACGACAAACAACGTGTTTACCAGTTTACGACCAAACTAAGACGTCTTAAAGACGTCAGTCTGCTATCAGGGTCTAAAATGGCTGATATACAATTGTTTGTACTAACACTAACAGTACTAGTGTGCGTGTGTGTGTCGCAAAAAAGTGCTGATAATTCAGAATTGTTTGCCCATTCAAACTAAATCGACCCTGGATTATGAGAATAATGATCCCATATTCCGAGTCATGTACAAATTCAGGTAAGAAATAAATTCTGCTCCGATTTATTTTATGTTTCCTGTCGGCCCAAAATATTTAAACGGCAAAGCATAACTATTTGCACTATAGCATTTCGTAATACAATGTCATGCTGTTTCGCTGACTGCATGTAGAACACAATTCACGTGTAAAGTGATGCAGGGTAGACATACCATCAAACTATCCTTGAGCTGAAAACAGGATCACCAAGCATGGCCAACAAGACGCCAAATTTTTAGGAAGCGATCTACCAAGATCTGCAAACGGTTAGGTAAGAAAATAAAAAATATGTCCCTCATAATTAGGTTACACCACGAAATGTACATGATGTTTATCGTGGTATTACAATATTTATATTGACGGTACAATTTTGTTTGCCCATACTGAATCTCATGTAACCATGTACAGCATTTGCCAGGAGTGAGAGAGCGAGGGGAAGAGTGCAGAACGGCTTGCAGCTTCACACTTGTTTGTGGGGACTTCAGTGGCTGCCAAAGAGGTATCGCCGTATTAACTCTATGGATAATATCATATCCAGTTAAATAGTGGGGAGAACAAATCACAATTACTGATGGGCAATTGCATGTATGGGTAACTTAACCAGGCGCCGTGCTCAGCACGGCTCTCGCACACCGCGGATTACAGTTATGTATGGGTAGAGTTTTGTCATGCCGTGTCATGCTGTAGAGTGTAGGCTCTCTTGGTATACCGCATCCTAGCTACCATGGACAATTTGGAGATGTGGTATAATATTCTTCATTCTTCTAGTTCACTGCATGTCTTATACTGTTAGCCCTTTCAACAGTTACAAGACATAAATCGACAAATCTATCCTTTTCATGGCCTTACATTTAACATTTTATTTTCTCCTTCTTCTATATAGTGAGGTAAAAGGACTCGGTCATTGTTGCCATTAAAGGATATTTGATAAATTTCTTCTCAACTAATTTTCTCCAAACAATAGCGCTGACGAAAAGCGGTTTGGTATTGCGGAAGAATGTCCTCCAGGCTGGTGTTTTCTACTCTGTGCGTGTGTACGTGGTGGAACCGGGCAAGGTCGAAGGGTTCACCCAGGTTACCTTCTACACAAACCTCCCTCCGTTCAATGGCACCGGCAAGATCGAACCATCCCATGGTATATATGCACTATAGGCTATATAGACCGCTGTAGGATAATTACTGTTTGTATAACCAAGTGTTTTGGACATTCTCTACCAAAGCGTGCCCATGACTCGGCATTCACTGCCAAAGAACCAATGCTCTAGCTAGATACAAATTACAAAGCGCATGATCAGTTCTTTTTGTTGTGCATGCCTAGCCGTATTAGCACGGTTTGGTAGAGAACGCCGCATTTTGGGTAATTTTTTTTGAAAGGATTCTAGCTTACTGTTTATTTTCTTGGGCTGTACCCGACGACGACCCGAAAATGAGTTATCCAATAAACCTGTACCAAATATTACTTATGATTTGATACTAGGAATGCACCTTGCAGACATTACTTGTTATTATATCCGTCATAAGAATGTTCTAGCTCTGTCATTGGTCGAGAGAACGTCATGTGATCAAAAATAGATCCGCTATGTATTTTGTATGACGTCATTTTACTATTTGCCCTAGCAAAAATAGTATTTTTACTATTTTCCCCAGGACAAAATAGTAAATGAGTATTGATACTATCGATCCATCGATTCGCGTATTCACAGTTCGCCAATTCACGCGCAGACAATTCTCGCGATTGAAAGCTAAATGCCATAAGATAAATAACACACAAATCTGGTGAGTTGTCGGCACGGCACAGAATTGTCAAATTTGAGATCGATATCATGATCGGACAATTAATTTTTAGACATTTATCCGGGTAATTTATAAATGCTGAATGTGTTTGTATAATAACTTTCAATCATTCATGGACCTTGCCATGGAATCCTACGTTTTCTTTCTTTGAATAAAAATAACGGACAGTTTAAGATGAGGGATATAAAACAAACATCCCATGCCTTTTTTGAGGCGCTGTTTGAACCTACGCCCCTCAGAAAATAGTAGGCCTACTATTGAAGTTACCTTAGAGCCCATATTTTCAACTAGAGCCTCTCAAGGCATGGTTTATTTGTATACTATACATATTCATGTCCTAGATTGATAAATGTATTGTTTTCAGGGCCTCTTTTTACATTTACTGTACTTTCTAGGGCTGACAGTATAAGAAAGTACATTAAATGTAAAACGGGCCCTGAAAATGATATATTTATCATTCTACCTATATAACCAACCTTGGGCAAGCTTTCCTCTTGCAAGAACCTATACTTCTAAATGGAGGATTCCAGTATATAGCACTATACAATGTATCACATCTTTGCAAATATAACCGTCAATATAGACAATAATCATCAATAGTATCAAAGATTGATTTACTTACTTACTTTATATTAAAGATAAAAGATGAAATGTTCAAAGAGCAATCATTTTCAAATTCACTTGCAGGAGAGGCTTTCAAGGACAAGTTCACCATCACCTTCAGCGGCTGGCTGGACGAAGGCGACAACGCATCGTGGCCCAAGTCCGGGAATCTCGGCTATGAGCCCCTGCTCCGTTACCGGGTGGAGTTCAGGCCGATGGGGGAGGAGGCATATACCCAGCTCGTACCAGTCGGTGAAGCCGCGATAATCCCGGATCTCAAGCTTGCCGCGGGTCCCAAAGAACACAACTACACCTTTGAGATCTTGTTCACCGTGGTGGACAAGTACAGAGGAACGGACTCGTGCGAAGGCACCGTTCAGGTGAGAAACGGTCCGAGAAAACATAACGCCATATTATAATTGAATAGTGGCCATGCACCACTCCGCGACACTGTGCGTGCGTGCATAGGATCCCGTATACAGTAATTGCTTGCGCTCTGAGTCTTTTCGATGAGCGTATTATCGCATAAATGAACATCGCTCACAGTGCATACAAACATGCGTGTTTGACGCGTGTTTGTACATTTCAGGTGTTTCCCAGGGAAATCAGCAAGGCGGACGTGGACAGCGAGCTGAAAGAAAGTGGACCTATCGTACAGCTCATGCAGTCCAAATTAAAATTGATTGTTTGTGTTACAATTGATAAGTATTAATTGACGCGTGTTTGTACATTTCAGGTGTTTCCCAGGGAAATCAGCAAGGCGGACGTGGACAGCGAGCTGAAAGAAAGTGGACCTATCGTACAGCTCATGCAGTCCAAATTAAAATTGATTGTTTGTGTTACAATTGATAAGGATTAATTGGCGCGTGTTTGTACATTTCAGGTGTTTCCCAGGGAAATCAGCAAGACGGACGTGGACAGCGAGCTGAAAGAAAGTGGACCTATCGTACAGCTCATGCAGTCCAAATTAAAATTGATTGTTTGTGTTACAATTGATAAGTATTAATTGACGCGTGTTTGTACATTTCAGGTGTTTCCCAGTGAAATCAGCAAGGCGGACGTGGACAGCGAGCTGAAAGAAAGTGGACCTATCGTACAGCTCATGCAGTCCAAATTAAAATTGATTGTTTGTGTTACAATTGATAAGTATTAATTGACGCGTGTTTGTACATTTCAGGTGTTTCCCAGGGAAATCAGCAAGGCGGACGTGGACAGCGATCTGAAAGAAAGTGGACCTATCGTACAGCTCATGCAGTCCAAATTAAAATTGATTGTTTGTGTTACAATTGATAAGTATTAATTGACGCGTGTTTGTACATTTCAGGTGTTTCCCAGTGAAATCAGCAAGGCGGACGTGGACAGCGAGCTGAAAGAGAGTGGACCTATCGTACAGCTCATGCAGTCCAAATTAAAATTGATTGTTTGTGTTACAATTGATAAGGATTAATTGGCGCGTGTTTGTACATTTCAGGTGTTTCCCAGGGAAATCAGCAAGGCGGACGTTGACAGCGAGCTGAAAGAAAGTGGACCTATCGTACAGCTCATGCAGTCCAAATTAAAATTGATTGTTTGTGTTACAATTGATAAGTATTAATTGACGCGTGTTTGTACATTTCAGGTGTTTCCCAGTGAAATCAGCAAGGCGGACGTGGACAGCGAGCTGAAAGAAAGTGGACCTATCGTACAGCTCATGCAGTCCAAATTAAAATTGATTGTTTGTGTTACAATTGATAAGGATTAATTGGCGCGTGTTTGTACATTTCAGGTGTTTCCCAGGGAAATCAGCAAGGCGGACGTGGACAGCGAGCTGAAAGAAAGTGGACCTATCGTACAGCTCATGCAGTCCAAATTAAAATTGATTGTTTGTGTTACAATTGATAAGGATTAATTGGCGCGTGTTTGTACATTTCAGGTGTTTCCCAGAGAAATCAGCAAGGCGGAAGTGGACGGCGAGCTGACAGAAGGTGGACCTATAGCACAGCTACTGCAGTCCAAGGACATGGCTGGTGGGATAAGAGCTATCACTCTCATCTCATCAGTGTGTCCCTCGGTGAGTCTGAACCGTACATTAAAGGGACTTAGTAACATTGTCCAAATCCTCAAAATAAAATTGTAATTCTAGCGGTTCCTTTATACCTTGTTGTATTCGTATTAACAATAAAATCATGGGACAGCTTTCGGTTTTTCAAATTTCCCTTTCATTACAAAGATATGTATGATTGAAGTATTTAGATAAGAAAATCTCCGGGCGAGATTTTCATCCCTGTACAAAGTGAATGCAGTGAGTTGGTGAATATCACCCATTATCTCTTAGTGGGCCATTTTGCTGTAATCTGATTGGTCAATTTGTCTTTGAGACAAACCCGTATTTACCTCATTTACTTGGTCAAAATGATCAAACAGGTAATACGGGATATATCTACGTTCTGGTTCCAGAACAGTTTATATTACTTGGAGACCATGTGAGATGTTTGAAAAAATGTATACACTTAAAGAGATAAATCCGTCACACCCTGCTTGTTCTCACGCAATACGGGATATATCTACGTTCTGGTTCCATATTCCATTCGGCCTCCGGCCTCATGGAATATGGAACCAGAACGTAGATATATCCCGTATTGCGTGAACAAGCAGGGTGTAACTAATAATATCACTTTGCATTTTCGCTCATTACTTGGCCATACATTGTCCATTTGACCTGAAATTTTCACACAATACCCTGAGGACATATGAGATAACAACAGTATACATTGCATCAACCATTCATCAGTTTTTGCACATCTCAACAAAGTTACTAGATCCCTTTAAAGGGATCTAGCAACTTTGTTGGCAAGTGCAAAAAGTGATGACTGATGGATAAAATGTGTATTGGAATGATCAGATATGTCCACAGAGTAATGTGTGAAAATTTCACGTAAATTGAATGTTTTGGGGCTAAGATATGAGCAAAAATGCAAAGTGGTCTTTGTACACAGTATGAAATTATCCCGAAGACAATTTCATATTTGAACACTTCAGTCGTAAATATCTTTTGAACGAAATGGAAATTTGAAAATCCAAAACCTGTCCCATGCTTTTATTGTTAATATGAATATGATTAGGCATGAGAGAACCACTAAAGTTCCAAGTAAGTTTTGAGGATGTGGACAATGTTACTAAGTCCCTTTAAGAAGTATGAAATAAATCAATGGAGACAAATTGTAAAACACTATCAATCATACGTGTGGTTTGCTGCTGCACCATGTAATAAGAAGAGGATTAGAGAGTCCTGAGAAGGACTGATGGTATTCTTTCTAGGATAGTCCTAGCTGGAAAGGACTGTTGGTATTCTTTCTTGAGCTTGTAGTTCTAATAAGAGCTACAGCGCCAGTATAGTTCTTGTAAGGAGAGGGTGGGTGGTAGGACTATCAATCATATTGGGTCTATTTACAAAGTAACAATGTAATGTACATACTTGGACCAGTGAATAGCAGCCACCTAAAAGTGGCTACTATAGACAGGTGGCATCTATAGACAGGTTCCTTAATTAGCATAGTACACTCAAACCTGTGTATAACAACATTATATTAGGGAAACAATAACAAGTGTATTATATTTATTAGTGTTGTTGATTTCGGGAGTATTTACTACCCGGGACTCGCGAAAACAATTTCGGGCGAGTCCCGGGTACCCGAAATTTACCCATTTGTTGATTACACAATCGGCATGTCACACCAGTTCATGTTCATTCAAGTGACAAAAATTTAGCGCATTTATGTCACTTGAATAAACATGATAACTCTTGTGTTCATTGAGGGGACTTGCTTTTTTTTCTTCGGGAAAGCGAGTATCGATTTTTGCGCCCGGGACTCGACATTTTTCGGCGGTACCCGGGTACCCGGGACTCATCAACAGCACTTATATTTATTATGTTTATTATCATTCATATTAGTTTAGTAACAATTGTGGATTTCAAATTTTGTGTAACTTCAACATAATTGTGGCCGGAATAGCTCTAGGTCTCTGTCTTATTTCTTTTGAATTGGTATCTTCTACAGTGAAGACTTTTTTTATTTGGGTATTGCAAGTGCCGAGTCAAAACGTTTAAACAGCTGCTAGCATAATTTTCACTGAGATTCGATGCATCAAATCTTTGTTTTTTCTGTGGAGAAAGTGTTCAGTATAAATAATGGTACAGAACCATACATTAGACATTTTAGTCTTGATTTACAATATATGTAAATGATCTAACCTGTTCATATAAAAACAAATTATTTAATTTATTTTCTTTGCAGCCTAATATCACCAAGGAGGATTGCGAAAATGTGAGTTTTATATAATAATTATTTTCTTAGACATTCCGCAAAGATAATGATGTAAAATAATAAATGGTGTGTATCTTGGCAAGCCTTGCAAATTAAATTGCAAGAGTCATAGGTGTTGATTTCTTCTCGCCATTGGGGGGGGGGGGGGGGATGATGCGTCATTTCGACCATTTTTGCCGAGGGAGCAAGGTGACCAACCCAGCAGTGTGCCCAGGGTTTTATGGCGATCGCGAGGTGAGGGGGCAAAGCCCCCGGAAGGTTTTGGATTTTTGATATATCCAGAAGTAAAGATGTTCATGATTATGTTAATAGGTAGAATAGTAAGTTATGTAGTTTGCTTAATTCTTGTGGACATACTTTAGCGAGAAATACTGAATAAGTGTAGAGATCGGGACTGGGTCAGATGGCCTGCGCCCCCCGAAGATTTAGGATTTGGGCAATTTAGCACTCTCAAGATGTAGTTGAAAGACAATTATTGTATCAACTTTCACAAAATGAATGAAAGGTGGAAAGTCCCTTCATATTTCTGAACCCCAAGTATTGAGGGGGATATATCCCCCACCCCCCGTGATCAACGCCCATGGCAAGAATCCTCTACAACTATATGTAACAGACAAGAATACATATTTGTATATTACATCCATATAACGGGGTGATTCTCTTATTTCCATATATGCCTCTTTTTAAAGAAATGGCTGCAATCTGCAATTGCAGCCATTGATTATATTTTAGTAATGCATGCTTCATTACCATAGTCATCTGCATCTATCATAGTCATATCTAAAAATTCATTATGATCACCATCTTCTTCACCTGTCGTCATCACCACTATCGTAATCATCATCATCATCATCATCATCTCCACCATTATCACCACCACCACCACCACCACCACCACCACCACCCCCATCATATTTATCTTCATCATCATCACCATTGCCATCATCATCATCTTCATTATTATCTTCATCATCATCCTCACCAACACCACCATACTCATCATCATCATCATCATCAACCGTCATCACCGTCATCGTCGTCATCATCATTATCGTCATCGCCATCATCATCAACACCATCATCCTCACCACCATCATCATCATCATCATCGTCATCATCCTTATCATCGTCATCATCATCACCACCAGTCACCACCCTCATTATCATCATTTTCATATTTACATAATTATATCTACTGTACTTGATATTGATCCACCTCCAGGTCAACAATAAGATAGTCTCCTTCATGACCAACCTGACTACCCTCGCCACCACGTCAGACGGTATTAACATGGCAGCTGAAGCCTTTGCGGGGGTCTTCTCCCCCATGAAAGAACCGCCCGATCATTCGTCCATCGTAAGCAAAATTAATTAAGGGCCTTTTGATTGCCTCTTGCTAAGCGTCCAGACTAAGTTTGTTTATATTTCCCAATATGGGCAAGTAAGATGATGAAATTTCTCATTATACCATAATAAATCATATTACCAGAAAATGATTAGATAAATAAACATAAGATTATATATATCACCTCCATCTTTAACCGGTTTGAATTTGACCGCTGAAATGCTATCTCGTGCTTTAAACTTTATATAATTTTTTACATTCTTAGCTGAGGAAATGAATGGTACTATCCCAAATAGATATTCAATATATATGTATATATCGTCTAATTACACCAAATTTTTTCTGAATGATCACTGGATTCTCCAGATCAATGCTGCAATATCTATGGAGGAAATGGCCAACAATCTTGTGAATCTTACCTCGCAAGTCTCTACTGACGATTTTAAGAGAACAGCCAATTGTAAGTTGTTACCTGAAGTGCATTTAATTATTTTTCATTGAATTTAGATATTTATGATTGTGATTATATAGCAGCTGAGCTATCAAGAAAACAATAAGAAAATATGTGATGATGCTACAATATAACTTCAAATTCATGACAGTGTATTATAAGCCATGTATATCATTTGAAATAAAGGCGATACTTTCTGGCCTTTATACTTTGAAATGGACAAAAATGGCACTTATTGTCTTTAGCGACAAAGCTTTCCTTGTGAAAATGATAATTTGTAGAATATATGTTTTCCCTTTGCTGCAAGGATAAATTCTTCATGAAACTGACATATTGTAAGTGTTTATGTTTGTAACAAAAACAAATTATAAGCTACATGTTTGTAAAACTATATGAGCAATTGCTATTAGACAGAAATAACCGTCTCTTCATGTGAAATTATATGTGCCACCATATATTGGTTACTATTATGCCTGATTAATTTGGTGGGTTTTAATTGTTTAGTTTGTAACCAATGCACCATCTTTCTTTGTTCACCGTTTGAAGCCATGTTCAGCGGATGCGGAAACATCCTCAACAAGACCTCTCCGTCCGCCCCAGCAAATGCAACTCCGACATCTCTGCCCGCAGGAGCCTCCGCTGAAGAGCAGCAAGCCTTAAAAACCAAGCAAGCTGCTGATGTGGAGTCGGCGTCATACAGGGTAATAGGGCGCTTACGATCCTGGACCATGAGTTAGTGGACCGTAACATTTTTACGGTCGCGACAGGTGACCCGACCATACAACGCGGGAAAACTGTTCACCAAAAATTAGTCGACCAAATTATGTCCCTTTGTTGGGACATAATTTTGGCCTTCTCCCAAAGTATTGGCAAAAAACCCACCCCAAAACGGGAGCACCCCCCCCCCCCCCCGAACAGAAGTAAGACATAAGAGATGTTGTAACAGGCAGCATTTTCGATATGATGGCTCATTTCGACATGATGCTCAAATAGGCATAACTATTGTGTTGCTTGTCTTATTTTGATCAATATTTCACCAATGATTCCTCTCCTTATCTTTATTCAGTTAGACAATAAATTGAACTTGCCTGGAATTCCCCTGTAAGCTTCAATCTTTATAGTGTAATCGTTTAGAATTATGTATTGTATGTTTGATTTTACCTCCAAGCATCCACTCGGAAGCAACCATAAAGCCTGCGTCACAAATCAAACAGTCCCCGGCCGAATTGATAGATCGCCAGAGTGTCGCCAGATTTCAAATCCACCAGGGAGTCGAGCATATTTTTTGCTTGACATCTACCCTGTCACATATTGGACGGGGCTCGGGCGAACCCTATGAGCATCAGTGATCAGAAATCCGGCGCCCATCAGTAAACAAAAGGAGTCGGGCAAAAATCGCTGAAATTGGGAGCAGGTTTCGGTGCCCTGCGAACGTCGGCCGACCCCTAAAAAACGCGGCGGAGCCCACAGTGATCGAGCATGCACCGGCCATATTCCTGGCAAAAATGCCCTTTTGAGCTCGCAGAGAAGTCGGACGAGCTCCGTTTTTGATTTGTGACGGCCCCTTAAAGAGATCAGCTAGATGTAATAATAAGCGCCAGAAATTCTACCAAATAAAGAAAGCTACCTATAGGGTACTGTTTAAAGTAATAAATTTGTTTCTTTGTCCTGAGTTATGGCATATTTCCTGCTCAAACCCAACATCTAGATCGAGTTGCTCCCTGAGCAGGTACAAACATTAATAGATCAATATTTTATCAAGATCATAGTTTTTATGCCTCCGCCAACGTAGTGGCCGGAGGCATTATGTTTTCGGGTTGTCCGTCCGTCCGTCCGTCCGTCCGTCCGTCCGTCCGTCCGTCCGTCCGTCCGTACGTACGTCCGTACGTACGTCCGTCCGTCCGTACGTACGTCCCGTTTTCGTTCTCGCGATATCTCAAGAACCGGTTGACTGATCGATTTCAAACTTGGTATGAGTGTACATATTGGGGTGACAATGATCTGATTAGATTTTAGGGGTCATGAGGTCAAAGGTCAAGGTCACAGGACTCAATATATGTGCAAAAATGTTTTTTTCTCATGATATCTCAAGAACCGGTTAACAGATCAATTTCAAACTTGGTATGAGTGTACATATTGGGGTGGCAATGATCTGCTTAGATTTTGGGTTTATGAGGTCAAAGGTCAAGGTCACAGTACTCGATATATACTGTGCAAAAATGCCTCGTTCTCGCGATATCTCAAGAACCGGTTGACGGATCGACTTCAAACTTAGTATGAGTGTACACATCGGGGTGGCAATGATCGTGAGGTCAAAGGTCAAGGTCGCAGTGCTCAATATATATGCAAAAATGGCTTGTAATGGCAAAATTTCAAGAACTGAATGTCAGATTTCAATCTAAATTGGTACCTGAATGTTTCTTTGGGAGCCAATGTAGCCATCAAAGTTTGGGGTCATATGGTCAAGGTCACGGGTCGAAATATATGAAAAATAAACAAAAAATTAATTCAGTGCACGTTAATTTGGGCTTGATATTGAAATCGCGTGATAGCGGAGGCATAATTTTCGACTGCGCGCAGTCGAAGATCCATCTAGTTGTTTTTTGTTTTTGCAGGAGAAAATCTTGATCACAACACTTCTGGAAACAGTATCATTAGTGTCCAATCAAATCCTGAACAGTCAGGTTGCTGGGCAAGCGGCAGCCGTGTTCAACACCGGCAACATGGAGCTACAGCATCAAGTCAACATGCCTGAGGACATCGGTTCCAGCAGCATCATGACTGGAGGATCAGAGATCAAGCTCCCTGAGGACACAGACATGTTTGGGGACGATGTTGGGCAAGAGCTCTTGGAAATGAAGGTTAGTTGTACTACTAAGTCGTACTAGTTATTCATACTATTTAGTCAATATAACTGTTGTTAGTCATGATGACTAGGGTAAGTTCAGCAGTATCTTGACTGGATCGGAAAGGAGATCAGGCTCCCTGAGGACACAGACATGTTTGGGAACGATGCTGGACAAGAGCTCTTGGAAATGAAGGTTAGTCATACTAATTAATCATACTAATTAGTCAATATAACTATTGTTAGTCAAGTATAAGTCAAACAATATCTTAACTGGAGGAACAGAGATCAGGCTCCCTGAGGAAACAGACATCTTTGGGAATGAATTTGGACAAGAGCTCTTGGAAATGAAGGTCAGTCATGCTACTAAGTCGTGCTAGTTAATATAAATGTTGTTAGTCATGTTGACTAGGGTAAGTCCAGCAGTATCTTGACTGGAGGAAAGGAGATCAGGCTCCCTAAGGGCACATACTTCTTTGTGAACAATGCTGGGCAAAAGCTCTTGGAAATGAAGGTTAGTCATACTAATTATAATCATACTATTTAGTCAATATAACTGTTGTTAGTCATGATGACTAGGGTAAGTCCAGCAGTATCTTGACTGGAGGAACAGAGATCAGGCTCCCTGAGGAAACAGACATCTTTGGTAATGACGTTGGACAAGAGCTCTTGGAGATGAAGGTCAGTCAGACTAATAGATACAATTTGCTATAATCATGTTGATGTCTTTTTCAAAGCATAAAATCTGAGCTAACTTATGTTTTGTGTTCCTCTCCTGTGCTTCCTATGCAGAAAATAATTCATGGAAATCACTCCTTCCTTCATCAGATAGGAAGGTAAATTTTAGTTGGAGAGGTAGTTCTTTGAGATTTATTCTAGGCAACGGACGAAATGATTTTCCATTGAATCAGTATCTTATGAGTACTATAATTCTCAACTCTCCATTTTTCAACTCCTAGCGTTGACATACTTAATTTGTTGTTTTTTGTCTTGCAAATTGCAGGTACTTAATTTTCCCAAAATTAACCCTTTCCCATTCGGGTCGGGCGTTGGTGACATCGGATCCGGCGTTACGACACTGGACTTCCAGAAGCGCTCCAAGCACAAGGTGAAAGTCGCAAAGACCGCCAAACCCATCGCCTTCATCCTGAAAACCAAGAAGGACCAGCTTCCGGAAGCCGTCGAGATCGCCGCAAACATCTCGGACATCAGCCCAATGTCGTACCGCTCCATCGAGATCGCGACCAACTACACAGACCTGCGCGCCTACATCACATGGGACACCGAGCGGTGGTCGAGGGGCGTGTGGGTCTTCGCCAAGTTTGGGAGTGGACCCGTTCTCACGAGCTACGGCGTCGTGAAGCAGCTTCCCAAGGAGAGGGGGTTGCTTAACGGGACAAGGAGCATGTATGCAGAGCTGGAGGAGGCGGAGGCTACGTTTGTGATGACGCGGGAGGAGCACTGTGGGAGCGGGATGTACATCATTGGCGTCATGCCAGCTGGTAAGTTACCTCATCCAATCACCTACAGCAATATTGCTGTTTGTAATAACCTTCTACCTTATGGATGATTGAATGCAATGCTCCAAAGGGAGTAAAAGGTGCACCTTGAAAATGGAGGTACACTTGACAAGCTTTAAAGGGTACCACCACCCAGAAATAATATTCTTATTAAAGAAAGGTAACATCTTTAGTATTCCATTCCATCAACAAGTTCACAAAAATATGTTTCCAGAAAAGAAAAAAAAAAATGGAAATGCATCACCATTCTAAAGCATGCATTCATGCGGTCTGAATTGCGAAGACTGCCATGTGTGCGGTGAATTGCGAGGTATGCGGAGCGAACGAATCGCCCGGGAATCTATTGTCTACAAACGTACGCGTGAATAACATTGGCGCACTCGCAAATGGTTGGCCCGTATGGAACCAGGAGATAGCAGTGGTTCCGTAAGTGGTGGAAATTAATTGCTTTGTTTATGAATTACACAACCCTTTGCAAAATGTTGGGTATCTATTTGATATCACAAAACGGTACCAAAACATATAATAATGTGTTGTTCTTTGCCTGGTGGTCCCCTTTAAGGCTATTTATCCTATGTGGATTCTGCCACTTTTACTGACGTGTATAATATCTCTTTAAATTTGCTCATTAAATATGTTTATAACTTCATTATAGTATTGATTATAACTTTTTATCAGATTGTGAAAAAAAAAAATCAAATAAAACAACATAATTCAATTAAAAATTTTACTTTCAATAATTAATTTGACATTTGAAATTGAAATTTGTGTGTTTCCGCCAATTCTTCTCAGGAACTGACGAGGAGTTTGATGCCCTGAACTCCACCACTCCCCCGTGTGACATTCCATCAGCCGATATGACGCACACGGTCCCGTCGGATGCGAACATCACGATGGTGCCGTTTGAATTCAATATCACGCTATACTCCTCAGGATGCCGGTATTACAACGAGACTCTTGAGGAATGGCGGAGTGACGGATGCACGGTATGTTTCTAATGTTCCAACAAACTATGACAAAATATGAAGAAAGGCCTGCTTCAAAATGTTATTACTGTTTAAGGTCCGGTCACATTTACGGTAGTGGACGTAGTTGAACGTAGTGGAGGCTAACGTAGTTGAAGGTAGTTGAACGTACCGGCATCCGTAACGTACCGTAGTTGTCCGTGATGCTAACTTGGTATTAACTCGGGGGAGCCGTGATCTTCGATTTAATTTTTGAACATGTTCAAAAGTGCGGAACGTTAAAGGCATCCGTAATGCTAACGTACTAAACTGTAGTCTAACATAGTTTAACGAAGTCTGACGTAGTCTAACGTACTTCGTTACGTACTCAAACGTACCCTTACGTACTTCACCGTGCACAAAACCAGCATCGGCACTCTTGGTCCAGACATGTTTAAGCAAAAAAATTAGACAACTTTCACAGAAATGCTCTGTTTGAAAAACAAGCGCACAATGGCCGTACCACACCGCGGGCTGGCTGCATACTCTGTGGGGAGTTGCTAAATATACCGTAGTGACGTTCTTTAGCGTAGTCTAGCGTATAGTGGCTTCCGTAGTCTACTGTACTCAAGTGTAGTCAGACGTACCACTCTGCTGTACCTGTCCGTGAGCGAGCTGCACCCGCATTACCGAAGTCTAGCGTAGTTTATCGTACTAGAACGTACTTATCTGTACTCTTCTGTGGCTCATCACCGTACCTCAACGTAGTTCAACGTTGTTTAACTTAGTTTAACGTACTTACACCACGTCTGACCCAAGTTAAGTTACCCTACGGATCACTACGGATCACTACGTCCACTACCGTAAATGTGACCGGCCCTTAAGTGTCTTAGCTTTTACATCTCACTTTGTGTCCCTCTTTATCTATTGTGCTACCAATGCAACATTTGTTGAGTCACCAATGCAAACATTCTATATCTCTCTATTTTGTACTGAACTTTTTTCTTCTCTTGCAGGTTGGAGAAAAGACAACCAGCTTTAAGACCGAGTGTCTCTGCACGGCCACTTCGCATCTTTGCTGCCTATGTCTTCGTCCCGCGGAACAAGCACTACTTTTCAGAAGAATGTCCTCCCTTATTCGTCCATCTCTCGACTTTTTTTACTGAAGTTTTCAATTTCTCTCTCTCTCTCTCTCTCTCTCTCTCATCACAGGTTAGAGAAAAAACGAACTGCTTTCAGACAGAGTGCCTCTGCCTGCACTCACCTCGCATCTTTTGCTGCCTCTTAATTTCTTTGTTGTGCCAAACGAGATTGACCTTAGTTTAAGATAAACTTGCTATTATACAACTATATAAATGCTAATCTCTCACCTATTAGCACTCTCTCTCTCTCTCTCTCTCTGTTTACATATATTTTTGTTGTCATCCCAGGTTGGAAAAAAGACAAACCGCTTACAGGTGGAGTGCCTTATGTGGACGTGGTGTGGCAAGATTAGTAGAGCGTGCGCTTTCCGATCGTGAGATCCCGAGTTCGAAACCTGTGTAGGCCCACTGTGTTTGTCCTTCAGCAAGACAATTAATCCACAATTGCTGCTCTCTACCCAGGTGTATAAATGGGTGCCATGGTCGGGTGTTAATTAGCCTTAGCGCCATCATCAGTGGTAGCTCGGCTAGTATGCTCCCCGGGGAGTTGAGAAAGTATGCAATATCATTGTGTGGGTTTGAAATGTACCTGATGACCATGGGTAATAATAATTGAAATAATTATTTAAGCGCAGTAGAGTATATATTTATAGTAGCTGCGCTATATAAATGTTCATATAATTATTATTATTTCTTCATACCGCTGAACATGATCGACGTAAGCACCGTGTTCCAGAAAAACCTTCTTAATTTGCCCATCTCTTTACTTTTTTACTGAACTTTTCTCTCTCTATTTCTCTCATCACAGGTTAGAGAAAAGACAAACCGTTTCAAGTTTCAAGTCTCTGCACCCACGTCACGTCTTTTGCCGCCTCTTTCTTCTTCCCACCGAAAACAAGACACACTTTAGCACCGTGTTCCAGAAGAATCTCCTCCACAACTTGTCATAATCTCTCTTTTTTTGTACTGAACTTTTCTCTCTCTATCTCTTTCATCGCAGATTGGAGAAAAGACAAACTGTTTCCAGACGGAGTGTCTCTGCCCCCACCTCACATCTTCAGCACCGTATTCCTGAATAATCTATGCACAACTTTTCTGTCATGGGGACTATTGTGCCATCAATGTAAAAAATCTCTCACTATCTCTCTATTTTCAACTAAAATTTTCTCTCTCATCGCAGATTGGAGAAAAGACAAACCGTTTCCAGACGGAGTGTCTCTGCACCCACCTCACGTCTTTCGCCGCCTCTTTCTTCGTCCCGCCGAACAAGATCGACTTCAGCACCGTGTTCCAGAAGA
Organism: Echinarachnius parma; assembly: GCA_037951105.1. Classification (NCBI taxonomy): domain Eukaryota; kingdom Metazoa; phylum Echinodermata; class Echinoidea; order Clypeasteroida; family Echinarachniidae; genus Echinarachnius; species Echinarachnius parma. The sequence goes on along the minus strand of JBAMJV010006766.1, from coordinate 44,892 downwards.
ATCTCCTCGACAACTTTGCCGTCATGGGAACAATTATTGGCTTCACCTCTGTCTACGTCCTGCTCCTGATCTACGCCCGCAGGAAAGATAAGCAGGATATTGTCAAGGTTAGTTCCGTGTTGGTCTATTCAATTGCTGTAGTAAAAAGATTAACCATTTTTGACCAAAAACCTTGGGTCAAAACCGTTTTATTTTTTATTTTTATGTTTCAGCCGGCAATAATTTTTGTTCACATCAGGAAGATATTAAATATTCCTAGTACATGTTCTTAATACCGTTGCAGACCAAGTCGTAAGTTGGGTTAACTGTGGCTATGACTATTGTAGAGTTGCATGGATTCTTCAATATAACACATGCAATCCCAGACACTCCTAAAACAGCAGCAAGAAGGAAACACAGGCATGTGTTACTTGTAGGAAACCTCACGGGCCAACTGCCTAGAGCAGATTTAATGTACAGTGCAAATCAACCATGTGGCATATCCCATAATATACAAATGAAGTAACCAATCAATGTCCGTCTTGAATCTTAAAATACATGCAAAATATAGATCCATAATAAACAACTACTGAATATTCATAGAACCCATACACAAACAATATATACTTGATGCATATTCATGTCACCCAAGCAACTCATATATTCAAATGAAGGTGTGCTGTGCAACTAACCATGAAATGGGTTTACTTTGCTGCCTACCGGATCAGCGTGGAGACCATTGTTAGGCCAGGGGCTTAGACCAAGTCTTACCTGCAACGCTAACTTTAGTTTTGCCTATCTTAGATAATGATGAGATATTCAATTCTTTCAGTGGGGTGTTACTCCAATGAGTGACAACCAGCCGTCTCACAGCTATGCCCACTAGATCACCGTGGAGACCAATGTTAGGCCAGGGGCCGGGACCCAGTCCAAGGTTGGGCTGATTGTAGCTTTACCAATTATTGATGATATTTGTTCTGTATTCTTTCAGTGGGGTGTTACTCCTATGAGCGATAACCAGCCTTCCCACAGATATTCCTACCAGATCACTGTAGAGACCGGTGTTAGGCCAGGTGCCGGGACCCAGTCCAAGGTTGGGTTGATTGTGGCCGGTGAGAATGCAGATACTGGAGCCAGGTTGCTTGACGACACAAAGAGGCCTGTGAGTCGGAAACCTTTTTTTTACTCTTTTGTGGCAAAAGTAATAAGTAACGACATGTACCTGGATAATTAATGTCCCTTCCAAAAATTTGTGATTTGAGTTTTTCTCTTATAATAAACCTGGATCAAACAAAGTTGCCCTAATATGTTCCAAGATTAATTTTAGTTTACTGATATGAAGCATTTATGTATTTTTCAGGAGTACCTAATTCCTTTATAAACCTGGTGACCCAAATCTAATGAAATAAAAACATCTGGTATCAGAATTACATGTCAAATGAAAGATGGAATCACCATATATATTCTTTAAGTTACATCACTGTTGTTAGAGAATTAGCGTTTTTAAACTTTGGATCACAATACAAACAGTTTCCTGATGACAAGTTCCATGTCAAGGTCACCGTTGTTTGTTGATTTTCCATTTTGTTTATTAACACACACAGATCTTCCAGGCAGGAAGCGTCAATAGTTTCCTGATGACCACGCGGCGGCCTCTGGGGCATTCTCTCCGAAATGAGAGTCACTGTTGTTTGTTAATTATCCATGTTGTTTATTAACGCGCACAGATCTTCCAGGTAGGAAGCGTCAATAGTTTCCTGATGACGGCGCGGCGCCCTCTGGGGCTTCTCTCCTACGTCAGAGTCTGGCACGACAACTCTGAGAATTAGGGTTTTTAAACTTTTGATCAAAATACAAATATTTACCTTAAATAGTTTCCTGATTACCGTGCAGTGCCCTCTTGGGCTTCTTTTCCATGTCAAGGTCACCGTTGTTTGTTAATTATCCATGTTGTTTATTAACGCACACAGATCTTCCAGGTAGGAAGCGTCAATAGTTTCCTGATGACTGTACGGCGCCCTCTGGGGCTTCTCTCCTACATCAGGGTCTGGCACGACAACTCAGGGTCCGGTGGGAAGGCAGGCTGGTTTCTATCCAAGATCTCCATAGTGGATCTTCAGACAGGCAAAGAGTAAGGTTTCTAAGAATACAAACTTCTTCTGTTTAACCTGCCGTCTTCAATCCTGAAGATTCTTGCAGGAACTTTGACATTATACTTTTTTTTAATGAGATTTGCAAACATTTGTATGCTATTATAATGCCTAGCTATTTGGCTGGCATGACAACTCTGGGTCTGGTGGGAAGCCGGGCTGGTTTCTATCCAAGATCTCCATAGTGGATCTTCAGACAGGGAAAGAGTAAGAGTTCTTTGAACAAACTTCTTCTGTTTAATCAGCCCTCTTCAATCCCGAAGATTCTTGCAGGAACATTGACATTATCCTTTTTTAAATGAGATTTGCAAACATTTGTATGCTATTATAATGCCTAGCTATTTGGCTGGCACGACAACTCTGGGTCTGGTGGGAAGCCGGGCTGGTTTCTATCCAAGATCTCCATAGTGGATCTTTAGACAGGCAAAGAGTAAGTTTTCTTGTTGCAAACTTTGTTATTATATGTATACTTTAAATTGTTCGATGAGATTGGTATGCTATGATTTATAACAATAATAATAATAGGTTTGATTTATATAGCACCTAATATGATACAAATTCATCTCCATAGTGGACCTTCAGATGGGCGAAGAGTATGTTTTCTTTGAACAAAATTCATCTGCCTTCTTCAATCCTGAAGATTCTTGCAGAAAGTTTTTTATTATATTTTGGGGCACCTTGAAAACAAAATAAGCAGATTAGCTTAAAACGAATTTGTGTTAGCATTATCTTTTGAACTTTGATAAGGTTTAACTAAGTTTAATGTAAGGATCTACACGTCATCATAATTATTATCATTTTTAATTTTGCAGCTTTTTCTTCCTGTGTGACCAATGGCTGGCTGTGGAGCAGGGGGATGGGTCCATTGACCGCACCCTCTTTGTCGCCAGCAAGAAAGACATGATCAGGGTATGTACTTCACAGCCCATACAGTCGTACTGGTTTTTGAACTCTCTTTGTGCAAAGCTTATCTATTAAAGTGTACATGTAGTTAGAACTCAGATTCTGATTTTGAAATGCACAAAAACATATTTTGTTACCCCCAAAAATGTGTGATGTCACTTAGAATTAGTTTATCATACTATAAAGAGGATTCAAGGGATAACGCAATCCCCATTCATTGGTATTACTGTGTATACTAACATCTATTATAAAAACGGCTCTGGTAAATTCAGTAACGTGATTGGTTAAATCCAGTCACGTGACTATTCAATAAATTTCAACAAACAAGAAAAAGCGTAGCACACATGTGTTGTCACTTTTTGTTGCGCGATATTTGCACGGCTGTGACGTCACAATGCTGTTCTACGAAGTCAAACTTGCGAAAGTGATAAAAAAAAAGATGGAAAATGCTTCGTTCTGTAAATAATCTGTTCTGTAGTAAATAAATCTTAGCGGGTTCGTAAATGATATGGTATGAGGTTTGATATTGGGAAGTTTTGGAATGGAAATGCATACAATTCTTTGATAATTCTCACTTTTAAAGGGAAAATTTTCGGATTTTCCGCGACTGCATTTGATCTGCTGAGCTGCAGAGTCAAATTCAGTGAAGCGAGTGCACTCTAGTGATGATTAATTTGGTAAATTCCTAATAAATTCACACTCTAGAGAGTAGATAGACTGGGTTACTAATTGTGGCGAGTCTGTTTTCAATAATCTAGCAAAATAAAACAATCCGTGGTTGAGCCTGTTTTATAAAACAAATAATACTATGGTCTTGTTATCGTGCGTCATGTAAATGCATCGACTCTCGGCTATGTTAGCTGTGCGCATGCGCACTCGGCTTCGCCTCGTGCACAACGTACAGCTAACATAGCCTCGAGTGCAATGCATTTACACAACGCACTCTAGACCGTGTATTATTTGTATAACATCTGTGCCAAATGACACACAACGCACACAGGGGGTTAATACCACCTATAAGGGAGTGACTTGTGAAGGAAACCCAATAAGAAGATAAGCCGGCTTTCTTATTATAAGCAGGTGGTCACTATCTAGACAGGTTCATTTTACATGCAAACTGAGGTGCTGCAATATGCCAATATCCGTTGCAAAGAGAAATGTAAATCCTATGACCTTTGACCTTTGCCCTTGGGTTGGGCAAAGGCATGGTCGATCAGACAACCATGTCTTGTTCCCCTTTGTCAGTCTAACCAAGAGCAGCTTCAGCTGGTTACAACTGGTGTATTAAGATATGATGATATTGATTGCAGTTGATAGATCAAATTAATCTGGTGACTTTTGACCTTTGCCCTTAGGTCGGGCAGCTTGTGTACACCAAGTGGAAGGAAAAACCTCTCAGACCAGCACCTTTGATTTTCACACTTTAACCAGCCGACCAAGAGTAACTTAACTAGCATTTCTGATATTTATTGGATAGATAAAGTTAAATCCTGTGACTTTTGTCCTTAGGTCGGGGAGCTAGTGTATACCAGTGGGCGGAAGAACCTCTCAGACCAGCACCTTTGGTTTCACACTTTAACCAGCCGACCAAGAGTAACTTAACCATCATTTCTGATATTTATTGGACAGATACGGTTAAATCCTGTGACTTTTATCCTTTGACCTTTAACCTTTGTCCTCAGGTCGGGGAGCTAGTGTACACCAGTGGGCGGAAGAACCTCTCAGACCAGCACCTTTGGGTTTCACACTTTAACCAGCCGACCAAGAGTAACTTAACCACCATTTCTGATATTTATAAGATAGATACGGTTAAATCCTGTGACTTTTGTCCTTTGACCTTTAACCTTTGTCCTCAGGTCGGGGAGCTAGTGTACACCAGTGGGCGGAAGAACCTCTCAGACCAGCACCTTTGGTTTTCGCTATTCAGCCGACCGACCAAGAGCAATTTTAACCGATGTCAGCGCCTCTGCTGCTGCATGGTACTTCTATACACGTCCATGATCGCTAATGCTTTGTTCTACAAAACGAATAGTACAGCACCTGCCACAACCATCAATCTTGGTCCCATCAAGTTCACAACCCAGCAGGTATGAAACATTTAATGAAAGTGCTTTATTTGTTTATTTGATTAAACATTTATTTATTTATTCATGTATATATATATATATATTTATTTATTCATTCATTCATCCAAGTTTATACATGATACATAACAGTTCTAGCTTTTTTTATGGGCTAGCTGTAAAGTTATTTCTAAAAAAAGTCTATGCAATTCTTCTAAACCTGTTCCCTTTGAGATTCTGAAATCCCCATAGACTAATTTGCACATAGCCTACCAGGTTCCCATAGGCAACAGGTTGACATGACAATTGTTTCTTCAAACTATTGGCTTGCAGCTCTTCATTGGCTTTGCCAGCTCCCTGATCGTGATGCCGATCAACATGATTATCGTGCAGATCTTCCGCAAAGCCCGCCCCCTGGAGTCGGATCAGCGAGATCCGCTCGTGATGTGGCTGCGAAAGACGTTTGGGATCATCGTGGCGAGGCTGCTGGGCCGGGGAAGGCCGGGTAGCAAGATGGATTTCTACAGCCTGGAGGAGCGCAAACACGGGACCGCAGCATCTGGAGAGGTATATCAATAATATTTATGCAATGTCAGGCAAATTTCTACATGTATGTGCACTCTGTATTCCTATGCAACAATATTATCATAATGAAAATTGTTGCAACTTAGAGCGCACGTTCAATAGACAGCTCTACAAACAATGATTCTCCAAAGCAATATCAGCATTAGATATGGACACATTATGATTAGTATATATGCCTGTACATGTATGTACAATGTACATTATATAGATATTAATTGACTTGGAGGGAACATCACAGAATGTTCCTTTCCAAGGGATTTGAAATGCTATTGAAAAAAGATTATGTTGAGGGACTTATTGTCCTCGTGAAAATATCATTTTAACCCTGAGGGGAGGGGTAAGAAGAGGAGGCAACATCTGTGTTTTTAGCAGGCAGGCAATAAGAAGTAAACCAAATACTATTCTCATATATGCACACAATATTCCCTTATTCATTCCCATACAGCCAACCTATACAAATATAAATAAAAATAAGCATTTATTTCAAACAGGGAGCGGATGGTCAATCACCCAAGGCCAAGCAAACATCAGCTGAGGATGAAAAAGATGATCAGGCCGCACCATCCAGACGTTTTCAGCAGGCTGGCAAGAAAAAGGAACCTCCTCCCCCACTGGGCGGTCTACATCGCCTACACCCTGGCGTTCCTTGCATGCTTCATCTCATGCTTTTTTGTGCCATGTTAGATCCTGAAATCAGCGACAGTCTTGTCCTCTTGCCCGGTTTTGCATTGCCCGATGAGTGTAGCAAATCCAGTACATATATGTGTACCGTTGCTGTTCACATGATGTTTTGCCTTTTCTACATATTCATATCATATTCCCACAGAATATGTCTGTATGCAATAGTTATATAAATATAAACACATAAACTTTTTTTTTTACACATCACCCAAGCCCAAGCAAACACCAGCCGAGGATGGAAAAGATGATCCGGCCGCACCGTCCAGCCGTTTTCAGCAGGGAGGCAAGAAGAAGTACCTCCTCCCCCACTGGGCGGTCTACATCGCCTACACCCTGGCGTTCCTCACCTGCTTCGTCTCCTGCTTGTTCTGCGTCCTCTACAGCCTGGAGTGGGGCAAGGAGAAGGCGGAGGAGTGGCTCGTCTCCATGGTGACCTCCTTCTTCAGCTCCGCCTTCTTCATCCAGCCAATGAAGGTAATAGCTAGGTGATCTGAGCACTGTTTTTTGTAAAACTGTTCAATAATCGTTTAGTTTTCCTCGCTTGCTTCTTCTGCGTCCTCTACAGCCTGGAGTGGGGCAAGGAGAAGGCGGAGGAGTGGCTCGTCTCCATGGTGACCTCCTTCTTCAGCTCCGCCTTCTTTATCCAGCCGATGAAGGTAAGGAAAGATCAAATATTGCTTGTAAGTATCGGTTTCCATGGTGGTGTATATAATACGTGTGGTTTGCGGTTGCACCATGTGAGAGGGGTGGATTGGTGAGTCCTGAAAAGGACTATGGTAGTCCTAGAAAGGACTGTTCGTAGTCCTAGAAAGGACTGTTGTAGTCCTGAAAAAGGACTGTTGGGATAGTCCTGAAAAGGACTGTTGGTATTCTTTCTCGGAGAGTCCTAAAAAGGACAGTTGGTAGTCTTAGAAAGGACTGTTGGTAGTCCTAGAAAGGACTGTTGGGATAGTCCTGTAAAGGACTGTTGGTATTGCGAGGAGAGGGTGGATGGTAGGAGGGGCTCAACGTTTCGAATTGGTTGACTATCCGTCGTCTGGAAAAATCAGTGGCCCCACTTTTATAAAAACTTTAAAACTTTAAAAATTGTTGAATAGTGTTCCTCGCATGCTTCTTCTGCGTCCTCTACAGCCCGGAGAAGGGACAAGGAGAAGGTGGAGGAGTGGCTCTAATAAACTTTCATCAGGCAATATGAGTGCACTATTGATTGTGTAAATTCATTATGAGAAATCTTCTGCTAACATTCTTTCTCTCCCGTGACTGACGTCATCAAAATATTGGCGTTTTTTTTTTTTAAGTCCAAAGAGCGCTTGTTCTTTATTTTTTGCAATGGGTTTCTTATTATTGCTGTTGTACTAGGGTATATCACAAGTATTCAACTTCAAACATAGATATTGTTCATCTGTTAGCCTCTAGCATTCTACTGAGGCATAGTTTCAATACTTTTCAATGAATTAGCGGTTTTTTAAAAATCCAAAGAGCGCTTGGTCTTTATTCTTGCAGTGGGATTCTATTAATTGCTGTTGTACTAGGATATATAACACTATGTCAAATTCGACCAGAATCAGTTGGAGCTGTCACATTGTTGTTTGGCTAAACAGAGGAATGAAATGGGTTAGATTTTTCAAACATCACCCTGATTATAGAGATATGTTTGATTGAATGTTAAGGGTTCCAGAATGTTTTTTTTTTTATTGTAGTCAAAGTCAATAGGCAGGAGGTGATCAAATCTGGCATTAATTTTTACCCTTTTTTCACCAGATAACAGTGTTCATTTTCCATGAGACTATCGCACATCTTGTAGAAGAAGCCTACAGGGATGTTGGTAATGATTGAAGTTTTAAATATACAAAATAAGAATTTTGTTTATAAAGTTAATGTATCACTTTGAATTGTGTATCTCTAGGTTATCGTCATCGTGTTCATAGTGTCCCTCATCTTCAAGAAGCCGTCCAAGATGAACGACCATGCTGCGGAAGAGCTCAAAGACCCAACCCTCAACAAACTACAGTCAGATGAAGAATATCTTCACGAGGAATCACTGACGGCAGGCAAAGGTTGGTTGGCGAATAGCCCTTTAGGTCATTTTATGGTAGGAGAATAGTGGTTGAATATTCTGTGAGCATATTTCAAGGTCAAGTGACTTGTAAGGTGATCTGATGACTAATTCCTTCACGAGGACTTGCTGACAGCAGAAAGGTTAGTAGGTTGGTCGTCAATCAGTTGGTTGGTAGGACTGTTGGATGGTTAGTTGGCTGATTGGCATTGATTATGTTATTGAGATTATTGAGTTAATTCAACCAAACAATCTTTTTTTACAAGCCCAGACCTCGGATAGCTCCTATTATAGCATTCAGTGGAAAATAATGGTTGGGAAAATTGCAACGTAGTAGCCAGAGGCATAATATGGTTGTCTATACATGTATGTCAATATATGTACGTAGGTATGATATCTCCAAAAACAATTGATGGATTGCCCCCGTCCCTTCTCGTTTTAGCCCCTGGATACATGCCGGGACCGAAAACGCAGAGCAAAGAGTATCTGGCGAAGGCGCGCCAGGAGCGACTGCGCGACCTCCAGATGTCCAGCATCTTCCGCGACTTTGTGCTTTACACGCTGTTCCTCCTCGTCGTCCTTGCGCTGTGCTACACGAACCGCGACCCAGACGCATACCTCATGTCCAGTTCCATCAGAAACGTCTTCGTTTCGGACTACATTGACTACCTGGTGGACGGGGTAGGTTTTTCTTTACGGTTCACATTTATGCCGATATAGGGGCTCCACTCTGACATTTATTTACCTAGTGGCCCATATATCAGGGCAAGTAAAATAATTTCTTTAAAACAAACATTATAACTGTCCCAAAATTTCATTGAATTTCTAGTCTGTCTATTAATCAAACTATTACTCCCTTTATTGATCAAAACTATGGTTATGGATGAGGCTTGACATTCATGTAGAAGAATTCAAGATTGTCTCATTCTGTCATTTTTAGTTCGAAAATCTAGTTGCCCATTTGCTGGGGCCATGTCTTGTTGACCTGTAAGAAATTTTCCTGGCCCGACATCAATTTATTACTGACCCAAGCCCATCGGCCTTGTACGAGTGTGGAAACACTTTTATGCCTTCTCTAAAAAGTGACCAGAACCACTGGCGTAGCGAGTTACGTAATACCTATTCAACTGGGGGGGGGGATGAATGAATAGATCATCCCCCCCACTTGAATGGGTATCAATGTCATGTCTACGCCCGTGACCAGAACCATTACATTTTTGTGTTGTCCGATCCATCCATCCCAACTGGACATCCATAACAACATACTTTTGTCCTTTTCCTCAGGATATCTCAAGAACACTTTGCCAAAACAAGCTTGGTACGTTTAAACTCTCATGAAATTGAAGGTGCTTTGGTGCACTCATGAAGTACACATAGTTTCAGTAACCATTGGACAGTTTTATAGAGAATATGAAATAACTAGATTTAGGACAGGTGGTAACTATTTCAATAAGTTTTAACTGTATAACTCTGTCTTATATTTTGTATTTAAAAAAAAAAAAAAAAAAAAAATCATCTATGAAGCACCGACCAGTTAAGTTCGAGGAGCTCAGCCAGAGCAAACCGGCAAACTTCTGGGACTACGTGGACCAGACCTTCATCCCGGGTCTCTATGGCGACCGTTACTACAACGGCAGGAAGATGGGTTACCCTCAAGACCGCTTCATCCGCGACTGGCAGAACTACCGCGTCGGTCCGGCCAGGCTTCGTCAACTTAGGGTCAAACCAGGTGAGAGTATAATCTCTGGATTTAAAGGGTACCACCACCCAAAAATAATATTCCTATAAATGAAAGGTAACATCTTTAGTATTCCATTCCATCAACAAGTTCACAAAAATATGTTTCCAGAAAAAAATATATAATTGGAAAACGCATCACCATTCTAAAACATGCGTTCATGGGTCTGAATGTACAAGACTAATTTGTCCAGAGCGAACGAATCGCCCGGGATTCTATTGTCTCCAAACGTACGCGTGAATAGCAATGGCGCACTCGTAAATGTTTGGCCTGTACGGAACCAGGAAATAGTAGTGGTTCCGTAAGTGGTGGAAATTAATTGCTTTGTTTATGAATTACACAACCCTTTACAAAATGTTGGGTATCTATTTGATATCACAAAACGGTACCAAAACATATAATTATGTCTTGTTCTTTGCCTGGTGGTCCCCTTTAATGAACCTGTTCCCTACCTGATTTTGCAATCCCATAGATTTAATAAAAGGACTCACCAGGTTCCCCTAGACAAGGGGGAAAATAAATAATCAAGACTGTGATGAAACGTGTGAATATATATAGACTAGTATATACAAAGTGTCACAGAAGCTGCATTGATGTACATGTACATACATTTTGAACAAATTAAAGGCTTTGGTTATATTCCTTTCCTCATACATTTACAAGGCCTTATTGCATCACTGTCCACTTGTACAATTAACTCTTTGAAAAACGAATAGAAATTCAAAAAAAGGTTTGTTGTACTATTTGAAATTACTAGCCATATATAACATATAATATTTGTCGTCTGTATCTCAGTGCCTTGTAAGATTGATCACCGAATGGAGAAGGCGATTCCAGAGTGCCTTCAGGACTACTCTCTCTCGAATGAGCAGAAAGGGATGTTTGGTGAGAACTGGACCTATTCCTGCGACTTTGGACTCGAACAGCTCAGGACCTACGCATCCTACGAAGTTGACAAGGTATGATTATATCGCTATTCCTTTTGTTATTTGGTTAAAAACTGATTGTAATTTATAATATTTTACCATCATCAGAATCCTAAAAAATGTACAGTGGAACCTCGTTATAACGAGGCCCTTGGGACCATGAAAATTACCTTGTTATATCAGGTTTCTCATTATATCAGGGTAAAAAAACAAAGCAATATAAAGAGCTGGGACCAGCAAAATTACCTTGTTATAAAGAGGGTTTTGTTATATCCAACCTCTTTATAATGAGGTTCCACTGTATCATTGTTACATTCTGTATATTGAACCACGATTACAAGCGTTGAAAGGGGTTTCTGGGATGCATGAACAACCCTTGCAAGAGCTTTCCAGGTCAGTTGGTAGAGCACCGGTCTAGCCATCTGGGGGTCACAGATTCAAATCACTTGGAAGCCTAATTTTCTTTGCTCATTTTCATTTATATTGTTTCATTTCAAACAAGCCACTATATAATTTGATGAATCTGTTTGAATATTGTTATGCAGAATTTAAAAGCACTTTTAATGTCCCTTTAACAAAAAATTCAGACTAAACCCTGGCTCTACCAGTCCGCCTTGGAGCTGTTTGGTCTACCGTTCTACAGCAACCTTTTCCTTTACGGGGGAGGTGGCTACATCGCAGAGTTCGGCCAGTCGCGTGATCAAGCCGTCAACACCGCGCAGTACCTCCGCGACCGTGGGTGGTACGACGAACACACTCGCGCCGTCTTCGCCGAGTTCTCGCTCTACAACGCCAACGTGAATCTGTTCAGTGTCGTCACTTTGTTGGTGGAGATGCCAACTTTTGGCGGAGGGGTCAGCTCTTCATCTGTGCACACTTTCAGGCTGTACCAGTATGTCGGGGGATACTGGATCATCTCCCTGGGTCTGCAGGTAAGATGATGATGATGATGATGGTGGTGGTGATGGAGATGATGATGATGGTGGTGGTGATGGAGATGATGATGATGATGGTGGTGATGGAGATGATGATGATGATGGTGGTGATGATGATGATGGAGATGATGATGATGATGATGATGATGATGAGGGTGATGATGATGATGATGATGATGATGATGATGATGATGATGATGATGATGGTGAGGGTGATTATGATGATGATGATGATGATGATAATAAATATTATGATGGCAATGATAATGATCATCATTTTCACCTTGCTCGTGGAGATGCCAACTTTTGGAGGAGGGGTCATGGTCATAGTAATGATTATAAGAATGCTGCTGCTGCTGATGATGATGATCTAGCGGAGTTATGATAATAATGAAGACTAGCTGTACCCGCGGAAATCCGCGGGTTTTTGTAAGAGAAAGACGATGATGACATAAGGACACTTTAAAACTTTACTAAATATCCCACAGTCATCATTTAAATAGTAAGACAAAATAGACTCGGGCGATTCAATCCCACCCCACAACCCGTCGGGGCCCCGTCCAACGATACATCCGGAAAATGTATAACAAAATCATGATGGTTTAGTATCCACGCAAAGTTATTCAGTTATCCCCCATATTTGATATGATCCATAATTTGTTCCGCTTGTATTAAAATAGATACAATATGTTCGTGTTCTTGCTAATAAAGTAGCTTCGCCGCCCTCCCCCCCCCCCCCCCCCCCGCGGCTCCAATTGCCTGTATGACAAATAACCCGTCGTGTCCCCTACACGTTTCATATCATAAACTAAGTTCTCCCGCGTATACCTTTGTTCATATTCTTGAAAGGAATAGTATATAGCCGTCTATACATGTATTTGCATACTACATGAGCAGATACTTCCCCCATCCATTCTACCCCCACCCCCCTACCCCCCACCCCCGATAATTTGTTCCGTTTGTATCAAATACATGCATTTGCATACTACATGAGCATATACTTCCCCCATCCATTCTACCTCCACCCCCCCATCCCCGATAATTTGTTCCGCTATCAAATTAGATACAGTACACTATGTTCGTGTTCTTGCTAGCTTTGCCGCTGCCCCCCCCCCCCCCCCCCCCGTGTCTCCAATTGCCTGCATGACACATAACCCGTCGTGTCCCCTAAACAATTCATATCCAAACTAAGTTCTCCCGCGTATACATTTTTTCATATTCTTGTGAAACCCGCTGATATATTCCTTTGAAGGGAATAGTAGCCGTGTATTTGAGCAGATACCTCCCCCGTCCATTCTACCCCACCCCCACTCCCCACCCCCCCCACCCCCTTGGCGTCTCTTCTGGTACTGCATGGTAGCTTCGTGGCCGACTTAATACATCTTACCACAAGCTGGCGCAATTACAGTATCGTGTACGGTAGGGCGAATGAGATACTGTAGTGCCCAGAGACGATGGTCGGCAGGTCAGTGAGCTATGCAAATAAACTACTACGGTTCGGTGGGGGTAATTAGATGACTGCGCGACTTGTATACACGGCTGTACATCCATTGCCCGTTGTATAACCGCAGCTAAATTGAAGATGTCGCATTTTGTCGTCGATGCACTTATACAAACATGATGCCAATCGCAAATAGCGATCATTACCATACCATCCGCGTAATATAAATATTGATATTTATCAAAACCTGGGTATTTTTGCAACGTGTTATATCTAAAATGATTTCTCGATATATTATTTGTTTTATCTACTCCAATTTATATTCTTACAAATACTTTTACGGCGATAAATCGTTAGTCAATGCTCGGCGTCGTAAACGGGCAATTGCCATTGCTGACTTTCCCTTTTCTTCGATCTGGAAGACGACCACGGGGTGGGAGCGACTCGGGAATGCCTTATTGTCCTCCGCAAAACGTATATCCTTCGATCGCCACGGTCGGGGAGTCGCCGAATCCTCGGGGTGAGGATATCTCGAGTGGGACACGATTCGAGGGGTTGAAGCTTACCGTATTAATATAATAGATGACACTGACAACCACAACATCAACTTTGATGGTGATGATGTTTGGGGAGATGATAATGATAAAGATGGCAAAGTAATTGAATTGTAAATATTACAAAGTAGTTTGATTTTACTAAATGTTATACTCATCTATTGTCCATTCTTTTCTAAATCACACATCATTTAGGCCATCTTCTTTCTCTACCTCGCGTCTACTTTCTTTGCCACATCATCTACCATCTGAAGAAGGAGATTAAGAACTACTGTTTTCTCCTCCATTAACTTGAATTTCAAATAATTAACAAAGTGATGTATTAGTAATTAATACAAATTACACACATCTAAGATCTTTTTCTTTCTAATCCACCCATCATTCAGGCCATCTTCTGTCTGTACCTGGTCTACTTTCTCTGCCACATCATCTACCGACTGAAGAAGGAAGGCAAGAATGAGTTTAGGAAATTCTGGTTTCTCCTCCAATAACTTGAATTTCAAATAATGAACAAAGTGGTTTATTAGAAATTACTAAAATTACACACATCTAAGATCCTTGTCTTTCTAATCTTAACATCATTCAGGCCATCTTCTGTCCCTACCTCGTCTACTTTCTCTGCCACATCATCTTCCGACTGGAGAAGGAGGACAAGAAAGAATTCAAGATCATCTGGTTTCTCCTCCCAATAGATTAAATTTAAAAATAATTTGACAATTATACAAATCTGACATGTTTCTTTCCTAATCCTCTCATCATTCAGGCCATCTTCTGCCTGTACCTAGTCTACTTTCTCTGCCACATCATCTACCGACTGCAGAAGGAGGCAGGAAAGAGTTTCAAGAAATTCTGGTTTCTCCCCAATAGCTTAAATTTTAAAATAATTGACAATTATACAAATCTAACATATTTCTTTTCTAATCTTTCCAACATTCAGGCCATCTTCTGTCTCTACCTCGTCTACTTTCTCTGCCACATCATCTACCGTCTAAATAAGGATGGCAAGAAGGAGTTCAAGAACTTCTGGTTCCTCCTTGAAGCGAGCCTACTGCTGATTGGCATCGCCGCGACGGCCATGTTTGCCATGAGGCAGATCTTCATCAATTTCACTTTGAAAGAAGTCAAATCTAGCGAACAAGGTAGGTTCTAAGCCTTGTAAAGAATTTTCTGAACGTATGCTCAAAATATATATACCCAGATTAAGACATTCTTGGCGGGTCCTGAAAAATGCTTGGGCTATTAAGAGAGCGAAGTGCAATATGAAATTTTACATCTAAGATTTCATCTTCTGGAAGACATTATTTTTGAAGGAAAGTGATATTACATCGAGAGATGATATATTCAATATATTCATATTGTCTCGGATAAGTACATTCTATAGTCTAGATTCTATATGTTACATATTTGAAGTGTAAACTATGTAGGAATCTGGCATTGCATATGTATTTTTTGCTCTTCCCATCCTTGGTAAGCTAGTAGGTAAAGCGACCAATCACAAATTAGCAACCGTGGCTTTTTGATTCTGTGGATAAATCTTTCCGTCTGGGGGGTGAAATACCACACAGGAAAAGTTGATCCAACTTGATTGAATAGATATATAAAGACAAATTGTCAGATTTTCATTGGATGGTGTTTATATAGACAGGTTTCACTTTATATCATAAACTGTAATCTACTTTTCTTCTGCAGGACACTATGTCAACTTCGGCCACATCGCCAAGTGGGACCAGATATACGGCTACCTGATGGCTACTGTAAAATTGACATGTCTAAAGAGACTATCCGCTTTTATAAAGACCATTTTAGTTGATAGGGTTTCACTGTATATCATATAATTCATATCTTCTGCCGTTTTGCAGGACACTACGTTAACTTTGGCCACATCGCCAAGTGGGACCAGATATTCGGCTACCTGATGGCGATCGTCTCCTTCATCGCCATACTGCGCTTCATGCGGGTGCTACGCTTCAGCGAACGCGTCACGCACGTCGCGAGGGCGCTGCACGAGGCGTCTCACGACATCATGTACTTTCTCATCATGTGGGGCCTCATCGTGCTGGCGTTTGCGCAGTGGGGCTACGCCATCTTTAGCCGCATGATCTTTTCATATCACACGTTTCAGGTAAGGTTATTTCATATACAATTAATCTTTAATAGATAATACGTTACCAAGTTTCTAAGTATACAAGTAGTCTTAGGAAACGTTACAAAGTATACGGAATTTCATAGTAAATGGGCTTCATTAAAAGGTTATAATTACAATGTGTGTGCATGGTTATCAATGATCAGGCTTTTGTGCTTTTGGGCTTAATTTGCAGGTCAGAGGTTGAAAATTAGCGCTGGCCTGCATGCTTACCCATGGCCACTAAAAATTACATTCAGGCCACCAAAATGTCAACAATATCATATTCTTTTGCTCTCATGGACAACCAAATATATCAGAATGTGTATTTAAATGCTTTTCTGTATGTGGGGCCACCTCATTTGTTATAGCGGCTGTATGCATAGGCTCAGCATGAGATAACTTAAAGGAACTAAAGAATACAACGTACTTTGGCACTTATTCCATAGTTGATGACTTGTAAAATAGGTCTGCCGAAAAAAATCCATGAAAATAAACACAGTAGTGATTTTAGACTAATTTTCAGATGCCAAATCTCACTTAGCAGCCAATTTACGCCCCACCCACATTTAGGGTACAGAATCGGCAGCTGATTGACATGTGATTGACAATTCATTGGCTTACGTCATCTACAGAATTCAATTCATTAGTCCGTTCTTTAGATGACGTCACATTTTGGCGATTTAAAAGGGGCGTTCCCATGACAATTAGATATTTACTAATTACCCCAAAATTTATTGATTTCATGGGAAATGACTGCCAAATTCTTTTTCTTGAGGAAAAATTACGTAGAGAGAGCCTAATTGTGAAAATTAGGCCATCTAGACGCTGTAGTTCCTTTAACTCTGATTGAGTAGGCAATAGTATCTGGTTAGTAATATTTCAAGTTGTGTCCAATCCTCTTTGTGGATGTTGATTTTTTTGAGTCGGCAATAGTCGAGAGGTTTTTGCAAAGAGATTGTTATCCTATCTTGGGGACAGCAGGAGACTGCCCAGTCTCTATACTGTATTTGCCATGATGATCGGATCGTTTGACTTCATTAGTCCCTACAAAGCTTTTACAAAATTGATAATGTTTTTATTTGCAAGTTAATGGAATTGTTGTTATTATTTTATCTCTGGACAGGGGACTGTGGAGTCTCTGTTTGCCATGATGATCGGATCGTTTGACTTCAACGCCCTGCAATCCGTGGAGAGGATCATAGGTCCAATCTTCTTCACCCTGTATGTATTCGCTGCCTACTTCATGCTGGCCAATATGCTCATCACCATCATCGTGGAGGCCTTTTCCAAGGTAATCCGTTTTATATCTATTGATCATTGTGGGATATTAGAACATTTTTAACAGATGGAGAATAGAGTTCAATGTGGCCTTGCAAACCAAATAAATTTCCTCATTAAAAATAACAATATCCTTGGGGAGTCATATTCTAGCATTGAAACTAACTGCAACATGAACATAAAATGACATAATTATGTTTCAACCACATTCATCTATACAAATAAATGGGAACATCCGCCTGCAGTGACATCACATGCCTTCATATAGCTTCTGACTAGCAAGAGCATTGAAAATGTTTTTTTGGGAAAGTATGTATGTCTGTCAATAAGCTATTATGGTTAGACCACTTGTCTGGCAGTCCGGAGGTCTTGGGTACAAGTAATGATACTCAGAAGCTTATTTTTGTCTTCATTTATTTCATATCTATTTCTGAATACTGCTGAAAACTGCTTATCTACTAAATATCACCCATGTGGTAAAATGAGAGTCGTATACAGCCTAGCTTTCAATCCTAACAGGATCTTCATCAAGGTCATTTGCCCTGACGAAGATCCTGCTAGGATTCAAAGCTAGGTTTTGTACGAATATCATATATACATGTATTTCTGTTCAGTTTGCTTGATCTTTGAATTTAATGATGATCTTGTGCTTTATTTTCAATATTCTGTGTGCAAAGGTTCAAGCGCAGCCGGTGGCCGACAACGACGATTCCTTCCCCATCATGGAGCACTTCAAGAAGAAATGCAAGATGGTGCTAGCCAGCTACGGCATCGGATCAAACTCTGTTGGGACCGCGGATGGCAAGCAAGATGAAAACAAGGATGACAAGAAAGATGATGAAGACGGTAAGATTATAGAGTACATTTAAAAAAACATTCATGACAAGATTGTGCACCCTCAATATTAAAAAATTAATCATTCTGTAAACTGTCATATATTTACCCCGTTTCTGGAAAACCTAAAATAGTTGGTTTGCATTTTTATGGAAATTAAAGTATTCAAGGTTTCTTTTTACTTGCATGTCACCAAGTTTTACATCACAAAAGGGCAACAAATTGTAAAAATATGATATATGTAATTCCACAACAGACGATGGAGGCTACAATGACATGGTGAAGACGATGGAGATACGTGTCGACGAGCTCATCACGTACGTCATACAGAATTACGGGGACCCCAAGGGGGGCGACATGCCAGGCAAGCCAGACCTCGATGATGACAACTCCTTTGAGGCGATGGTCGCAAGTGACATCGAGACCACCAGGCAGAAAAAGACACGTGCCATCGTAGTCAGTTAGATAGTCATAGTGACTATCATCATGGTGGATCTAATCCCAGGTCGAAAAAACAGTTGAAACCAGTTGGAAATTCAACTGGTTTTTTACTGGTTTTAACTGGCATCAAACGGTAGCAGTTAAAATTCCCGGTTCCCAGTAAACATTACTGGACACATGCAGCAGACCAGTTAAAAAACCAATACAAATACCAGTTGAAACCAATTAAAAATACCAGTTGAAACCAACTACTTTAACTGGTCCTCATGTACTGGTTAATCCCACTACTGCTTTCTTTATGGTTTCAGCTGGGTTTCTTACTGGTCAGCCTAACTGGATTCTTACTGGATTCTTATTGGTTGTTCCAGTTGATTCCAGTGTACCAATTTCCATATTGAAACCAGTTGTTATCAACTGGTACCAGTTGGCAACTAATTTTTCGACCTGGGATGGTCACTATTATCATAGTCATTTTAAAAGACACTGACTATCAGTTATTGTGACTATTAATAGTCAATTACTATTATAGTCATGCAATCATCAGTCAGTTTAGGGTCACTGTCACTATCAGTCATGCTATCATCATAGTCAGTTGATGACTATCATGAATAGTCATTGTGACTATCATGCTTGGTTGATTGAGTAAAGATTGACTTTGATTGTCAGTCTTCAAGTCAGATATTCATGGTAATTTACCAATCACATATAGTCAAGATGACTATCCCTTCGGCTATCACATTCAGTAAATTATTATTCCTATCAGTCAGTCACCATGAATTCAGCAGTTACACAATGGAAAGTGATCTCCAATGACATCAAGCGTGACAAACAGACAACATGCACCACCATAGTCAGTTATATAGTCACAATGACTAGTATCATAATTGGATGGTAACATAATATATACTTTATGTGCTTTTGATCCGCTTTCCTTTTCCTTTATTTGTTGCCATCGTCCTGTTTCTATTTGTCTGGTCTGGAACCATGAATAAAATTGATAGAACGAACCTTATTAACCCGTTGCACATGGGAACCAAGTGGGCTATGTACAAAATCTATGGAGTTTTCATAATCTCGAAAGGAACAGGTTACTACATCGCTTTCTTAGTAAAACTGTGACTGAAATATGAAGGAAACTACAAGTGTAATTTTCAAAACATATATAAATCATAGTTATTCATGTTGTTTGTGCAGCATTTGAGGTATATGTGCCTTAAATGAACCTGCTGATCCTATGTAGTCAAGGTTGTGATATATTTATATTTCATCTAGATTTTTGAGACAACATTTAATATTAAATATGATAAACATTTAAATATGACAAACATTTAATATTTTTGCTGGCATGGAATCAGCTAGCACCTCCAAATTGATAAAAGTTAGACAATGAAATTGTTTACAAATAGATTTCTAATAATTAGTTTCTCTTAGGTGTTTGAATTTCACAAACATTGAACTGGATCCAAATACTAAACATTTTCAAATCAAGCTCATACGATTGTACAATTAATATTTTTAAATTGCAATACTTATATTATCTGTTATTATTTAGAAACAAATACTTTACTACTGTTTAGCTTAATAATGGAGAGGCTTTTATCATCAGATAATTAATTTAATTATACATCAAATGTCCATATGTAGTAATTTTATCATAAAAGTCATCTTGTTTATCATTTTCAGTTCTTATGTAGTTGAGCATTCTTGCCACAGCGTATGATAACTTTTTAGGTGTTTGAAGAATTAAGTGTATAATAATGGAAGGATTTCTTGCTAATTTGTGCAATAATTTGAAGGGGAAAAAAAACAGTTACATTAATGTGGTTTAATATTTAATGGTTGCCATAATCAAAAGAAGAGTGTGATATATTGGTGTTCTTAATTATCTGTATAATATCTTGCATGATTATCTGTATGTTTTGCAAAACCAACTGCATAACTTTGTGCAATATCTTTCATAAATCAGTTTGTTATGAATTGAATAGAAGCTGACTGATGTGCTTTGATACAGTTGTAACATGTGACTTGCTGTGTGAGAAAATATTTACCAAATGTACACAATTTGTTTAATATAAATATGATATAGTCAGATGTTCAAGTAAGCAAAATATTTAACAATGTACTTGTCAAACATTATATTTAAACATTATTGCATCACAGATTATGTGCATAATTTGTTAAAGGTACTTGGTAACATTTTGGGAGGAAAAAGTGCAAAACTACTCAATTAGGAGGCGAGACTGATCAAAGGTATGAAAATATCTAAAGAACTGGTACAAAAGTGCCACATGTAATCAGTCTCTCTATTTTCTGCCGACACAAACAAAATTGCTTAACTAATGCAGCAAAAATTGCCAGAAAAAATGTATAAAAGTCATATTTTCGTGGCCTGATCAGACAAACAGAATTTTAATCGGACATTGACAAAATTAGAAAAGTCTTGTTTTCTTCCATGTTATGGCATGCTTCATCTATTATAATCACAAATTTGAACAGAAAAGTGTGATATTTTGAATAGTAAAAAGTTTATAGAGTGGTAAAGTGTGACATCATCAAAAATCTACTTTTAGAATTTTCAAATTTGAACTTCATTTTCCGAAAGAGCATCACACATAATGTACAAATACTGAAAATCAATTGAATATGTTAAGTATTGGCTGAGATATGCCCATCCGAATGAATTTCATTTCAATAGGCAATCAGTGTTATAGTTCTCTGGTTCATAAAGTTATGAACCAGAGCACTATAACACTGATTTCCCATTGACAAAAAATTCATTCGGATGGGTATATCTCAGCCAATACTTAAACGTATTCAATTGATTTTCGTTATTTGGACATTATTTTGTATGCTCTTTGGGAAAATGAAGTTCAAATTTGAAAATTCTAAAAATAGATTTTCATGACGTCATAGCTTCTGTACTCTATTCATGAAATACACATTTTGGGGCCAGCAAATTTATCTTTCGGGCCACCAGAAAAGGGGAAAAAAAATATTTCAGTATGACAAGTGTGGAGCCCTGGTAAAACTATTTAATTAGGAGGTGAGGCCATTAGGTCATTACAATACTTTCTGTGAAAAGGGGAAATAGGGGAAAACATCTAATGAACTGGTACAAAAGTGCTACATGTAATTAGTCTTTCTATTTTCTGCCAACACAAAACAATAAAATTGCACAACTAATCCATCCAACTAATGTTTTGCATACTAGAACAATGTTACCATGTGTCTTTCAGTGTGGAAATAATAGTGATATATATTATACAGTGATATTGATTATGAATTATGTATTTGATTTCATACTGGTTACATA
The DNA here is from genome assembly GCA_037951105.1 of Echinarachnius parma. Taxonomy (NCBI): domain Eukaryota; kingdom Metazoa; phylum Echinodermata; class Echinoidea; order Clypeasteroida; family Echinarachniidae; genus Echinarachnius; species Echinarachnius parma. Next base: position 22,890 of record JBAMJV010006766.1, on the reverse strand, counting down.
AAACCCTGTGTGCAATACATATAGTTGTGCAAGTAGAGACTTGAAGAAAAATTTGATATACCCATAGAAGAAATATTTAAAGGAATGTGTGCTGTGTACATGCAGTGAGTACAGTTGGGAATATAAATTAAAGTATAAATATGAAAGTGCCATCTCATCTTGATGGAAAGTAACCGGTAAGATATTTTCTTAAATGTAAAGGGGGGAAAAGGATCCTATGTATCTGTATAAATATTGTTTGTGCATTTTGGCAAACTTTATTTGGGAGCAATGAAAATAATGAAAAGCTTGTTATAGTAACTTTGTTGACATGTACAAACACTGATGTTTGGTTGATCATGTGTATTACTGTGATATACATTGTAATATGTCCACTGACCCAGTCTAAGTTTAAACTGGTATTCTACTAAGCAAGTTCTACGTGCAAAATGTCTTTGAAGTGCGCAATAAGGAAAATATGCTTTAAATCTAATTTATTTGTCACGCCATTACGGGAGCAATTTACACCAAATTCAATGGTTTAACCTTGTTTAAACTACCCCCAAACAAGTTTTGAGTTAAACCTCACGTGGGTTTTAATTTGTGCATTAAACTACTGGTTTAACTTAGTGGAATACCAATTTAGACTCCCACTCGGTTTAGTGAAGGTTTATTAAGGAAGTTAGACCAAGTCTTAAAAATGAATGACACATGCACTTCTATAATTATTGCTAATAACTTTATTGTTAAACTGACAAAAAATAGTACACATCTTCACCACATGATTTTATGTAAAATGACAATAAAATATTTTAGATTATTTTAACGCAAACATGAATTTGATCCTGAGTTTTAAATTCTCTATCTAGTTCCATTTCCTGTGATAAATTCTAACATACTTTTTACAGTTAGATATTCCAAACAACACATTTCAAGCTCATCAATGTATATATTCATATGTTATGAATATATGAATATATACATGTGCATAAAATAAAGCAAAAAGTCGAGGCTTTCCATCAAAATAATATTTATGCCATAGAAGATGGTTTCTCCCCAAAAAGAGGCAGAATTTCAAAGTGGTTGACAATGGACCAGTTTAGAGTTAGCCCATACCAAATGAACCCCTAATAGCTGCTCTCATAGTGGCGCATTAAATAAAAGGAAAGTCTGACTAATGTTAAGTTTGAATGAGTCACGAAACGTATTCCATCCGGTGAGTATCAAAGATATTGTTGATACAAACGACCTTTGTTTGTGCAAAAATTATTCAATGATCAAATTTTGATAAAACATTGAAGACATTCATGCATTTTGATTCACTGACCAAACTTAAAAATAAATTCCACAACAATTAAAGAATAATAAGTCGGATGCTTTCTCAAAGCACAATTAATCAATCTAATAATCACAACAAATATATATATTTTTTTGGCTTTTTCAAAGCACATGGGATTGTACGAGAATCAAAAGGGTCAAAATAAAAACAAGTCTTGCCAGAAATGCGAGAATACAATATAATGAGCAAATATTCCTGTAGTATTTCAGCTTTGAAACCATTACAGATCTAAAAGTGAAACAAACCAAAAGTTGTTTTATTTCTGAATATTTATGAATACTGATATAAGGTCAACTTTCACTCGTATATGATTTTGTTTGACACAATTGAGACTATTTCATATAGACTATTCTCAATACAGAATTATTTTTTGGACCATTCCAAAATGGGTTATCCAAAAGGCTGTTATGCCAATGCAAATTTGAATGCCATAATGGCATTGTATGGTTTGATTAATCTTAACCCATTCACTACGAGATTCTGAAATTCCCATAGACTTTGTACATAGCCCACCCGGTTCCTGTAAGCAATGGGTTAAATGTCAATTACAATTTATAGATGACCGAGTATTAAAGTGCTTTGAGCACAAAGCTGTAAATCACACACCCTGACATTACCTTGTCTAATTTAGGCAAACAATATGTTATTTACTTCATTCGTCCTTGAATTCTGCGGGCCGCTTCTCCATGAATGCCCCCATGCCTTCCCTCGCGTCATACTAAAAGATAAAAGCAAGCAAAAGAAAAAAGACCAATTAAAAGTGAGGGTGGCATTCTAAAGATTAATGCTCATCAACTCATCAAGCAAACAATCAAGTAACTTTCATACTCCAATTCTGTACAATTTGTTTCATGTTTATATTATATAAAACAAGAAGTGAAACAAATAAAGAACAAGCAAAATAAAAACAAAATACAACAACTTACTGTGGCATACCATAAGTGATAGAGCTTCTCATGCGTTTTAAAAATCTTCATAGCTGGTGTTTATGGCTACTTTGTACTTCATTTGATATGTTTATTTACAAAATTAAAAACATGTACCACTGAATTAACAAACCAAACAATCCTGAAGAGTAAACAAACAAACAAAAACAGACTTACTGTAGCGAAACATAAGTGAAAGGGCCTCTTCTCAAAGTGCAGTCTCTCGTTGAGGGCGAGTTCATAGCTTGTGTTATTACAGAATCCTAATAATTGTCTAACAAACAAACAAAAAGCAACCAAACAAACACACAATCAAAATTGTAAACAAATTACACCACCAAAACACAAACTTACTGTGGCAAAACATGAGTGGAAGAGCCTCTTCTCAAAGTGCATGCCCTCGTTGAGGGTGACTTCGTAGCTGGTGTTGACGGCCTCTTTGCAGATGGCGTTGATTAGTTTGGAGTTCTTGCTGATCTTCTCTCCCAATGCGATGGCCTTGTCCAGGAGCTCTTCATTTGGGTAGACTTTGCTGACCAGACCTGCAGAATGAGTGAATTGTATGGAGAGTTGAGGGGTTAGAATTTCCCTATTATCTACACTATAGGATTAGGGTTTTAATGTAAGTGTTGAGGCTAAAATAGGGCCTGAGCAACTGACACAATTGTAATGCTTTGGAAACATTTCTGGCATAAGCCATATTTTGATGGCCCAAAGCCAATTTTTAGTGACCCCAGGCCACCACGCCAATAATTTTGAGCCCCAGGAAGGAATTGTTAGAAAATATGACTACGAACTGAAGGAGTCTGCCGGTACCACATGATTCCACTCAATAAGAAGATAATGTTTTAGAAGAATCTAACTACCTGCACTAAGAGCTTCTTGGGCTGTTATCCTGTCTCCGCCTAGGACCATCTCATTGGCCAGTGACTTTCCCACTGCCCTGGGTGACCTCTGGGTGCCACCAGCACCTCAAAGATACCCTGTGTTGGTAGCCCCCCATTAGGAATGACTAGAAATATATGATTCTGATCTGGAGTTGTCAACCTGGAACCACACAGTGGTCCATACAAAAGAAAAGACAGCAAATGTTGTTGAAGGAGCTAACTACCTGCACTAAGTGCTTCTTGTGCCGATATCCTGTCTCTGCCTGGGACCAACTCCTTGGCCAGTGACTTGCCCACTGCCCTGGGTTACCCCAAGGTGCCTCTAGCACCTCAAAGATACCCTATGTTGGTAGCCCCCCCCCCCCCCCCCCCCCCCTAAGGAATTACTAGAAATCTATGATTCCAAACTAAAGTAGTCAACTAGGAACCACACGTGTCCACTCAAAGAACAAGACAGAGCAAATGTTGTGGAAGGGTCTAATTACTGTACCTGCGCTAAGAGCTTCTTGCGCCGTTATCCTGTCTCCGCCTAGGACCATCTCCATTGCCAGTGACTTGCCCACTGCCCTGGGTAACCTCTGCGTACCTCCAGCACCTGAAATAATTAAAAAAAAGGGGAACAAAGTGATTTGATAAAGTAATACAGTCAAACCTGATTTTGTGACAGTCTGTATACAAAGACAACCTGTCAATAAAGAACACTGGTATATGACAACCACATGTATGGAAAGAACACCTGTCTATAAAGACCACTATTTTTTCTAGTTAAACATACAAAGATCCACTAATTTATCTTCAGGAAGCACATGTAGATTGCACGTACACAAAACTGTCTATACAATCCACCTGCTTCTAAAGACCACTTTTTGTGTGTGTCTCCATTGGGTGGTCTTTATAATGTACAATAGACTAGTTCATTAACATATAATTTATATTCAAATTGTATGCCTTTTTGTTTTACAATGCTAGAATTTAAGTGGCCCAAAACCCCGAATCTGGTAGCCCCTAAAAAGAAAAACCTAACACATTCTGTTATATCTGGTTGCCCAATTGGGCCGGTAAAATTGAGCATCAATGAAATTTGAAGCCCAAAGCAAGTTTTGTAAGTGGCGCTGGGCTAAGAGGCCTGTGCTATTTTCGAGCATTCCCCATTAACACAGGTTACAAACCAGGGGTTTGTACGACATATAGCAATGCACACTATGCTACGTGGATTATGAACTAGCAATATCTAGCAATTATTTCATTCATTCTTTTTATTGATTCAATTAATAAGTGATGAACAGTAGATCAAGAAAAAAACAAAGATTACATTGAAGATAAAAAAGCTAAAACTGTGACCAATTAAATACAAATACGGTTATTCATAGATCTCTTTTTCAGGGACAAAAACTGTAGAAACTGAATGGCCTTTTCATTGTTTTGGTACTGAGTTTACAATGGGTATGACAAACTGACTGAAATTAATAAGTTAACTCAATAAAAATAATCAGTCATGCAAAAAATCTGTGAGAAGCAAGAGTAGAAAATGACAGCTGCCAAAGAATGTGCAAAAAAATGGAAGCTGGAACATGCAGGAAAAAGTGTTTAAGCTCATTGGTTTATGATAACATGGGCCCATATTTCAAGATCCTCTGCTAGCTTAGTTTAATGCTATAAAGGCTCTTTTGTGCAACAAGTGTTTTTTTTAGTTGCCAGTTAGGATCAATGCGTAGGTAAGAAAGTCTTACCTGGCAATCCCTAGTTAGCAACTAAGACTACTTTTTGCTTCCCTATCATATGAGGTTTTATGCATATATATGGGCCACGGTTGTCATCAAGTAATGGTTCAACTTGAGCAGTTCCCTACTAGATTTTGCAACCCTAACCAAGAGTCAATACAGGACCCACAAGGTACCCCTTGGCAATGGGTTAAGAGAAGGTTGAAAGGCAAGCAGAATGCCAGAAAATAAACAAAAATATTGAATAGGTGTGCTAATGGTAGATGAAACCATGCGCTGGAGTGAGGTAAGCAGCAGCAATAGCAAGGTACCAAGCTGGTGGAAAAGAATAGTAGCAAGCCGCAGAAAACTGGAAAGTTCCATGACTGATTGAGAGTTTTAACCCATTCAGGACTCATTAGCACTAAGTAAAAATTCATGTTGAGCCAGGAAAAGGAAGAAGACCAAGGGTTAGCTATCAAGTGGCAAATATCCCAGGCATGCATGGTCCCGGATTATGGAAAAGCATGAAATGTAGAATTTTAAAATCAGATTGTCTGTTAAGTTTAATAAACCCTCCTGAATAGGTTAAAATATGATTATGACGGGACTTGACTGGCGCTTCTTACCGGGGATAAGACCTACGTTAGGCTCTGGTTGGATAAAAGATGCGTCTTCCGCAGCGTATATGATATCGCACATCATGACAACCTCATTTCCACCTGCAAGCTACAACAATAGAACAAACAAGGGGACACCATTTGATGAAAAGGCCACTCAAACACTGTTCATAGATATTGTACATGTGGTAATGATAGGGCCAAGGGTCAAGGGTCAAGGGTCAATTGACCCATGATACCTAATAGAGCCCTTTTTGCTTACCGGGAATCAGACCAAGGAGAATTTCTGGTTGGCCAAATGATGCTTTCTCACCGGCGTAGATGATATCGCACATCATGGCAACTTCGCATCCACCACCGAGCTACAATGGAGTAACAATGGAAATTTCTCACATATTTCTAGTCACATTATACATCATCTTGATCTCTGGTAGATAGCATTGAAATTATGAACCTAACCCTATCCCCAGAGATGCCAACCTCTTGACACAAAAAACAGACTGAATATCCTAAAAAATCAGATTTTCACGAAAATGTCAGGAAATTTGTTTACTGGTAAGAACGGGCAAGTAAAATGTTTGCTCTTTCATTAATATTTACAGCCAACCTCGAGGGAGAACATTTTTTTTCTTTTTCACAAAGCCAATTTGTGCAACCAAAATACTAAGATGGATGTTTGGGTTAATAAAAAAAGTTGGTTCAGTCGATCACACAACGTTTATGAGTTTTTAAAAAGTTATTTTTGCAATTTTCTGACCGTTACTATAGTCTAGTGGGATTTCTGGAAAATGTGCATGTTAGGAGCAGTGTGGGGTAAAAGTTGGGAACCAAGCTATTTCACATAATTTTGGGGTGCTAAATCCGATTAGCCCGGTTCCCAAGCGAAATTCCGATTTTTTGACCATCTAATTTGCATAAACAAAATGGCCGCCGAAATTACACATTTTTAAAACTTGTATAACAGGTTTATTTGATAACTTTGCAACCAGGCCGGTAGAACTTGCCAATTAAATGTCAAAAATGATGATTTATATCAACAGGTACATATATTTGATAACTCTGTTGTATTTAGTGGAAAAGAAAACGTATGAATATGCAAATTAGTGCCCGCCATTTAACAGAAAAGTCATACAAAACGGGTTATTTTGGGGCAATTTTAGCCTACTGAATATAACACGAAAAATCAGTGTCTTAAACATTCCTGCGAGACAAATAATTAAATGAGGACGTTTCATTGAATAACCAGGGGTGTAAATTACTCATATAACATATACAAATATAATTAGCATATTCAAAATGGCCGCAAATTGACACTTTTTCGACCATTTGAGCTGATAAAAACGTGTTTATTACAACTCGGCAACTAGGCGAGTAAAACATAAACAGTGTGCATATCCATGTTTTCGATGAGGGATGTCAACAAGATTATTCTGATGAATTAAGTGACATGCATGACTTATGAATATGCAAATAAGTGGCCACCATTACTGAAAATTGAGTTACATGTATATGAGTTATATTTTGTAATTAAGGCCTACAAACTATAATAAATAAATATTAAAAAAACAGTGTCTAAACCCAACTTTGAAAGTCTAATGATTGATCAAATCAGGAAATCATTAGAAGAATTATACTGAAGAATACTTGTAATCCTTGAATTTTCATAAACAAAATGGCAGCAAAACGACACTACTTTGACCTTACCTACTACATGTATATAAACGTGTTTCTTTAATTACTCTATAACCGCAAAAGCAAAACATGCCTATGTGTGTACTTGTATATGTCAAGGAAAAAACTCATGTCAGTTCCTATGATATCTTATCTATTTATTGGCACCCAAGATTCCCAAATATGCAAATTATTGGCAGCCTTTACAGATAAGTTAAAAACAAATATTTCTGTAACTTACAGTGAAACATTATAATACTGTAGCAGTGCCTTTACCCATTTCTAAATTAAAATTGCTATTAGGATGTTTCTTGAATCAGATACATTATACAATATATCATGATAATTCTGTCTAGTGTTTATGACAAACAAAGGACTTCCAAATTGTTCAATTTTCTTGAACTCTTTTCTGTGATGGCTGGGCATCTGCAAATTGTTTACAGCTTCTTTGATCCCAAACAGCGAATTGCCAGGAGATGGAATGCTTATTCACCCAAATAATTATACAACCTTTGCAAACCTTAGCGGCGCTCTACCCAGACTACGGGAGATCGTAGCACAGGCAGTTGATGGTCACCCAACACAGCCCAATCTACCAATAGAGCTTATCAAAATAACTTGGATCAGTTCACCATTGCAACCTTGTGGAATCGGGCGTATACACTCTCCCCTCATCACAATACCCTCCTCTTCTAACCTGGACCATACTCGCTCAACACTGTGAATGTAACACCCACTGCAAAGATTTCCTGTAGTCAATCCCAGTGATGGGTCTGCCTCAAGGCATCGTTTCTGACTGACCGCTTTGACAAGAAATGCAGAGGGCCTGGCACAAGACAGTTCATGACCCCACCCACTGTAGCAGACTGGCCTTGAAAACACTCAACCGGCAGACGTTCGAAACCAAAACAGTGTCCCGTTTCTGCTAGGGATCCGCTAACTAAATCATGAAACAACTTCCTGATTAGATGTAAACAAATGATATTCGTTACATCAAGTAAATCACATTTTAATTAGGCCAGGCCCACGTAGTGGATGTATTTCTGTCAGGACCGTTCACACCCAAATGGGCACTCTATTGCTGTCAAACGGCAACAAAGCAGAAATGGAAAAGTGCCTTATAACTTCACTCCGGAGTTCTTGGTGCAATACGATCCAACATTACTACGCTTATTCTTGATGCCTCCACCGTCTTTATAAGCAAGCAAATTCTCAGATAACCTCAAGCATCTTGGCGCCATCTTGGTCGACCAAACTGCTGCCTACGACAACATATGGCATCATCCCCTTCAGATGGCCCCTAACCGGTGATCACCTTCTAGTGGGTTTCATCTTCACCATCCTCTATTGCCTACATACCTTTCTTATCTGCTTTGTTCTCAATACCAACCTTCACTGTGGCCATGCAGGGAGCTCTTGATGTGCTAACACAATCACACTCCGCACATGGTGCTTTTGATTGCAGAAGAGTATGCCCCCTCATTTTGGTGTCGGAACATCCATGCATGTTAACTGGATGTCAAATCCAATGGGACCTAGAGACTTATCACGGGCTGACTGACCCAATCCAACAGAACCCCTGTCAGTGCTCACCGAGATTGGTTCTCCAGCCCTTTGCAGGGTGCATCAACAATAAAACTGGTCACCAAGGACCTCAGGGCCCCCCAATAACCTCCATATATCTGCTCAGCTGACCTTTCAGTCGTCATTCTGCAATCCTGTGTGATGGATCTCAACATCCTCCACTAATGGCATGAATGGAAAGACAGCTGACAGCAGCCCCTCGATCCCCTTGTAGTATTATAAAGAAAGTCATCCCGAACATAAAGCCGCCACCAGGTGCAGACTAGCTACCACGCAGAGTTCGGGTCACAATCAACAGGCTCCATATACGAACTGACATGTTCAATGCTAAAACAAAAATTGCTGGGAACTTTGACCTTCCTCATCTTACCGGCTCAAACTGTCGACCAAAACTTCCACGAGTGTCCCATCCTTTGCCCACCCGGTAGCCAAAACGACCGGGCTGCCCATCATTGGTCTTCAGAACAAAAATGCAGTTGTAGAGGATGGTGGCGATGAATCCCACCGAGTAGTCGGCCGCCATCTGAAGGAGCTTCAGGAGAATACCACATATTATCGTAGGCTGCAGTTAGGTCGACACAGTTTGTGCTAGTCTTGTGGTCTCGTCGGGGAGTTTTGGGTTGACGACTGGTTCTAGTCAAATAATCTTAGGGTCTTATTTTATGAGGGGTTATCAGACGGTTTGCTTGCTTTATGTAGGATGATGATGATTACCTTGCCTCATCTCTTGGGGATGGACTGACTGAGGAGGCATGAATAATAGGCAGAGCCATCCTAGTCATTTTGATCGCAGTGCAGTATTAGAACTCACACTTGAACCATGGAAGTAGGAACTCCCATATCCTTGCTTGAACCTTTCCGCTGTAAGTTGTTGGAAAGCAATAATGGTCAAATGTTGGACGAAGAGAGTCTTGACATAAATCCATCAACTCTTGGCGCCTGCCATAGTAAAGATATAATTTGCTTGATGGAACAAATGGTCCTTGTTAGTCATTTTTAAGTGTACGTTATCAACAAGTTATTTTTCGATAGGCTGAGTTGGCCCCTAGCACAGGCCAACCATCAAAGAAAAGATTTCGGGAAAGTTGAACATTTATCAATTTTGCAGTCATTTGTTTGACCTAGATAAAATTATCATAATATTGAATAATAATATCTGATATGATTATTCATGAAACATCCTTATTCCAATATTGTACTTTCAAAATAACTGCTAATGTGTATACTGTTTCTCAGTAAGTTATGGAAAGTACATGGATCTATTATGAGGCTTTCCTGCAAAGGCTGCCATTAATTTGAATATTTGTGAGTCTTGTGTGCCAATGAGAAAAATATAATAGAAACCGTCATGAGAGTATTATCCTTGACTTACAAACATAGGCATGTTTCGCTTGTGCGGTTGTAGAGTAATTAAAGAAACAAGGTCAAAGAAGTGTCATTTTACTGCCATATTTATGCAAAGTTGATGATGAAAAGTATTCTTGAATATATGATTCTACTGACGATTTGATATGTGTCCTGACTTGATCAATATTTAGAATTCCAAATTGAGTTTAGTTAGTCAATGTTCATTAAAGGGGACCACCAGGCAAAGAACAACACATTATTATATGTTTTGGTAGCGTTTTGTGATATCAAATAGATACCCAACATTTTGCAAAGGGTTGTGTAATTCATAAACAAAGCAATTAATTTCCACCACTTACGGAACCACTGCTATTTCCTGGTTGACTGATTCCATACGGGCCAACCATTTGCGAGTGCGCCAATGCTATTCACGCGCACGTGTGTAGACAATAGATTCCCGGGCGATTCGTTCGCTCTGCATGCACATCGCAATTCACCGCACACAGCAGTCTTCGCAATTCAGACCGCATGAACGCGTGCTTTAGAATGGTGATGCGTTTCCAATTATATATTTTGTTTCTGGAAACATATTTTTGTGAACTTGTTGACGGAATGGAATACTAAAGATGTTACCTTTCTTTAATAAGAATATTTTTTTGGGGTGGTGGTACCCTTTAATCTCATTGTTATAAGGCCTTAATTACGAAATACGACCCATTTTGATCAATTAATTGATCAGAATATTCTTATTGACATCCCTTCTCATCAAAATCATGGAAGTGCACATCACAATTATATGCTTTGCCCGCCTAGTTGCAGAGTTATGATATACACATTTGTATCAGTTCAAAATGGTGAAATTATTGTCAATTGGCGGCCATTTTGAATATACTAATTATATTTCTGCATGTTAAATGAGTAAATTATACTTCTGATGATTTAATAAATGGCCTCATACAATGATTTAATTCCCAGAACTTGTTTAAGACACAACTTATGAGTGTTATATTAAGTAGGCCTTAATTGCCCCAAATAATCAATTTTGTACGACTTTTCTGTCATGGCGGCCATTAATTTGCATATTTTTGCTTCTCCTTTACCATTAAGTACAGTCAAACCTGTCTATAGCGACCCCTCAAGGGACCGGCGAAAAGTGGTCGCTATAGACAGGTGGTCTCATTAGACAGGTTGGCGGCCATTTTGAATTTCTCGTTACATGCATAATTGGCATCTGTACACGCAAGTGTCCATAGTTTAATTTAGTATTTGTTGCATGCATAACCACAACAAAATTGAAATGATATATTGTCATTAAATTTTAAATGATATTAAATATTGGTATTATTTTGTTAAGTGAAATTAAAATTGCAAAATGTGTCAATGAGTCATTTATCTACTCATCATGAGAGAATCAGCTACGCTTATTCGCATGTGTATAGTATTCTACAGAATTCTGAAGTCAAAATGCATTGTTTGGTCGTAACAAGCACACGGATTATCATTGAAAAACACCCCGCCTCGGCGATTAAATTATTTGTTAGATGTCAAATTATGTTGTGATGTTGAGTGAACTGCCTTTGTTCGACGAATTTCTGTATCAGCATTAGGTTCTGTAGGGCACGAATACTCTTCGTTTATGAGTCCGAAGCACTAGGTGTCAGTAAGTAAGCGTGTAGGCTTAAACAAAACAATTAAAGGGAACTGGTTACTTTGTTGACATGTGCAAAAAGTGCAAAAAGATACAATGCATATTGTTGTTATGCGATATGTCCACTGGCAATAATGTGTGAACATTTCAAGTTAAATGAACGTAATATGGCCGAGTAATGAGCAGAAATGGAAAGTGATAATCACTAACTCGTTGCACTTACATTGTACCCCGGGGGGGGGGGGGGGGGCAGTCAACTATATTGCTCAATGTGTTCAATGTTCAATGTTCAATGTTTTATTTCTCATGTCACCCTGTCGTAGGGTATTGAAGAAAATCACATTTAGCACAATATAACAAATACATACAGATATATATACACATATTCACATATTCAAAACATATATCACAAAATATAAGAAAACTAACATGTAACATAAAACAAACAGGAAGTAAGTTAATTGCAAATTTAAAATCGATCAAAAATATAAACTTTCGAAAATGTGAAGATCATTGAGATGATAAACTCGGTCTTGTCAAATTTAATTTCCCTATACCTTTACTAAAAGGTGATATTACTTTAAGAGTGAAACCGCTATGCAATGATGACCAAATAAATGAACAGTGATACTGACAAGTTAGCAGGAAACTATTAATAATAATCTAAAGTAAGTTTGTAAAAATGAACTATTCCAAATTCAATATAGTAATATACCTAACTTTCATAATTATGGGGGCTAAATAATCATTATAATATGGTGTGAAGACGATATTTAGCAAACAAGGACAAAAAAATAAAACGCAATATTTATAATAATAATAAAGAAGTAAAAGAAAGAAAACAAGGTCAATCGCAAGCTATGAATTGACCAAGGAAATGTTACTATCAAGAGAATGCACAACAGATATTGAAATATCAATGCAGTAGAGAAGAAAAAAAACAAAAAATAACAAGAGCAAAAACTATTTACATACAACTAGAGCTGAGTCAAATCGAATGGCTATTCGATATCCGACCGTGAAGGTCGGATACCGAATACAAATTTTCGGATACGAATATCCGGAAAAAAAAAGAAAAAAAAAATATCGTTTTTTTTTTTTTTTTTTTTTTTTCCCCGTTTAATTTTGTAATCCCTATTCGATAGATTCGATCAAAAAATGGCACATTGAACCCTGCTTATCTATTGCTAAAGTTAAAAGTTAAGGTATTTTACATAAATTCACAAATAAACAAAACAAATAATAAACCAAAGGTAAGAGGATTAATATACAAGTGGTATAGTGAGTGCCAAATTTAGAAGAATCTATGATGAGATATCAAAGTATTTCATCTTGACAGCAGTTTGTACACTAACATCACACTATACTGCCGATTCTAATTGAAAAAACGGACAGAATATCTATTTAAAAAAATTATGAAAAAAAAAAAAAAAAAATATATATATATATATCGATTTTTGTTTTCTTTTTTTTCTCGAATATTCGATATCCGACCGTTTTTACACGACTCATATTCGAAATGCAAAATATCCGGTTTGACTCAGCTCTACATACAACAAAGGTACTTGTTCAGATCATGCAGTAAAAAGGGTACTTTTTGCCATAGAAGTATGAATAAACAAACCAACCCGTTTGCAGGGGGGTCACAGTGCGCGCTAATCTTGGAAAACTTTATGGACTGGCTAACATGGAATTCTGGGATACGTTTAGTCTAGGATCGAGAGCCTCGATCGCATGCTGAACATAGCGCGACCAACAAGAGGGGTCTGCGTAACATCAGTGATCGCTGCTCACGAGGCCTCGGCTGGCAGCCATCACTGCTGTTGTGCAGATCTCTCTCGTTGGCGGCTATCTATTATGGTCGGTGGGATTATTTTTAGCATGTGATCGAGGGTCTTAGATCATAGACTACGAAATACCCAGCATTCCATGTTAGCCAGTCCATGAAGTTTCCCTAACCGGCCATGTTTGCTGCGTGTTAAAGGGGACCACCAGGCAAAGAACATCACATTATTATATGTTTGGTACCGTTTTCTGATATAAAATAGATACCCAACATTTTGTTGTGTAATTCATAAACCAAGCAATTAATTTCCACCACTTACGGAACCACTGCTATTTCCTGGTTCCATACGGGCCAACCATTTGCGAGTGCGCCAATGCTATTCACGCGCACGTTTGTAAACAATATATTCCCGGGCGATTCGTTCGCTCTGCACACGTTGCAATTCACCGCACACATAGCAGTCTGCGTAATTCAGACCGCATGAACGCATGCTTTAGAATTTTCTTTTCTGGAAACATATTTTTGTGAACTTGTTGATGGAATGGAATACTAAAGATGTTACCTTTCTTTAATAAGAATATTATTTTTGGGTGGTGGTACCCTTTAAGCCTACACGCTTACTTACTGACACCTAGCGCGCAGTGCGTAGATTCTCTTCTAGTTATTTATATACTACTTCTATGACTTTTTGCCAATCATGGCGCGTCACGCGCGTCACGCGTTTAGGGTGTCAAAAAGGCAAAAATCAGAAAAAAGGGTATGTTTGTGGAGTTAAACAAATACGCGTTTAGGGTATCTTTTTCTCCAAACTTGTTTCTTTGAGAGCAATTGACGTAGACCTTGTTTAGGGGTATGTTTTAGGGGTTGTCTTGTTTAGGGGGCAAAATTGTCAAAAAAGCACGCGAAAATACTTGAATAGGGTATAAATTTGACCAATGGATAAAACTTGTGGGTGGGTTTGAAAAACCTGTGGTCGCGCGCGCGTGTGTACAGCAATATAGTTGAGTGGCCCCCCGGGCTTTGTACACTGTTACGACTATCCAGTGGATAGTTTAACATCTGAACACTTCAATCTGAAATATCTTTTTAACGAAAGGGAAAGTTCGAAAAACCAAAACCTGTCCCATACTTATATTGTTAATACAAATACAACAATGTACGAGGGAACCGCTAGCATTCCAATTTGAGGATTAGAGGATTTGGGCAATGTTACTAAATCCATTTAAAATAGAGCCCTTTTATACACGAGAACAATTCGTGATTGCAAATATCATGATTGGAATCATGTTTACAATCACGGTGATTATGTTGCCTTGCTTTTACACGAGGAAAAAGATTTCGCGCAAACTGTGATTACAATCGCGTTTCTGGAGACGTGTTTATGTGTACCTGTCAATCAAACTGAGCGCCATACTTTGTATTACACTACATGCACTGCACTCGAAGCGATTAGAGCGCGGTTTATCGGCGGAAGTGCATGAAAGGTTACGAAAGCTCCGCCTCCCAAATCGTGTTTTGGAGGTCAAGCCGTTCACACTACCGATTCGCACTGTGATTTGAGTGAATCATGATTAGAAAACACCTCTGGACAACGATTATAAATTCACGATTCGTGATTCTAGTTTGTGTTCACCCGGTAAAAAATACCGTGATTGGAGTGAAGATTGATTCCAATCGTGGTTGCAATCACGAATTTTCTCGTGTGTAAAATGGCTAATAGACTTCTACCACATTCCTAACTATTGCAATCGTACAATACTCTTAATCCGTTCAGGACTGATTGATTTTGATATAACATGTATTTTACATTGACCCAAATTGGTTAAGTGCCAACGAGACTATTTTGCCAAACCACGTCCTGATGATGATATAGAAAGATAACAGCTGTTATTCGAATGTATACTCAGTAAATAGTACTCCGCGAAAATACTGACTGTTCAAACATCATAGAAGGACGCGATTTTGTGATACTAATAATTGTGTCAATAAATGTTCACTCTTTTGTGCACATATAATTATCATTATTTATGCGGGGCGGTACTGAAACTACCGTTTGAAAAATATCTATGAAAATATGTCGAATTCCTTATACTTGAAGTAATGATGACCCTGGAATATTCTATCCCATTATCCCATATATTAGAGACTAAAATACTTGAATCGAAATGTGATAGCTGGGTGACCAGCCAAAGTCAATCTATAAGCTGTCTGAAGTTCATTGTCATTTTAAACGTTTGTTTTATGCCTTGACATGCTCGAAATTGGAGCCTTGAGTGACCAGAGGCGATCGAGTTGATGCCTTGGTCGCTCAAGCGCTAATTTTGTGGTCGCTATACACAGATGTATATGTGCGTCGTGACCCAAATAGGGTGGTCGCTGTCGGGTTAGGCAGGTGGTCGCATTACGCATGTCGCTTAACACATGATTTTTCATGGGGGGGGGGGGGGGGGGGGGGCAGAGAGCGGTCGTTATGAGCGAGGCGGTCGCTATAGACAGGTGTCGCATTAGCAGGTTTGACTGTATCTCTTTCTGCACACGGGCCTTGGAATGATTGATTAAATTGGTTAAGTGCCAACGAGACTACTTTGCCAAACCACGTCACATAATACATTATTAATACTCAGTAAATAGTACTCCGCGCAATTATTGTTGAGAAAACTAACCGGCTGTTCAATACATCAGATAGAAGGACGCGATTTTATGATACTTATAATTATTTTAATAAATGTTCACTCTTTTGTACACATATAATTATCATTTATAATTATGTACTGAAACAATGTATGAAAAATATATACAAAAATCTGTCGAATTCCTTATACTCGATGTTATAATGACCCTGGAATATTCAGTCCCATAATATTAGAGACTGAAATACTTGAATCGAAAGTGTTAGCTAGGTGACCAGCCAAAGTCAATCTATAAGCTGTCTGAAGTTTACTGTCATTATAAAAGTTTGTTGTATGCATTGATCTGCTCAGGATTGGAGCCTTGAGTGACCAGAGGCGATCGAGTTGATGCCTTGGTCACTCAAGCGCTAATTTTGTGGTCGTTATACACAGATTTATATGTACGTTGGGACCCAAATAGGGTGGTCGCTGGTCGCGTTAGGCAGGTGGTCGCATTTACGCAGGTCGCTTAACACTTGATTTTTCAAGGGAGGGCCAGGGAGCGGTCGTTATGAGCAGGTGGTCGCTATAGACCAGGTGGTCGCATTAGCAGGTTTGACTGTATATCAGAGTTATCTTATTTATGTTCTTTTTGATAGAAAACATGATCTAGACAGTTAATTTGCAGGTTTTGCCCGCCCTCTTGCAAAGTCATTTAATAAACAGGTTTTACAAGTTGAAAAAGGTGTCATTTGGCGGCCATTTTGTTTATGCAAATTAGATGGTCAAAAACTCAAAACTTCGCTTGGGAACCGGCTTATCGGATTCAGCATACTCAAATTATGTTAAAAAGACTGGTTCTCAACTTTTACTAAAAAATGCCTCTAGGGTCTTATAGAGAGCTCTTTTTCAGATATCCGTCTAGACTACTATTGAATGGGGGAAAAAAAAAACAAAACAAAACAAAACAAAAAAAAAAAATCGTATTTTTGTGCTAAAAAATCGTACTGTTGTATTTTCATCAATTAAATCGTACTGGTTGGCATCTCTGTATCCCCCCCCCCCCCCCCCCCCATTTTGTGATCAAACATTCTCAAATGCGTGATGCTGAGTAATCTTCCAAAAATTATGTCTGTGTGTTTTAAAGGGAGTGCCCGCCTTTTGCAAGGATAAACCCCCCCCCCCCCCCCCATGATCGACACACATGCCTGAAGTGGATAAAATCACAAAGTAATAAGGAAGAATCAGTAGATTGCTCTCATTCTAAGATTAAGAAACATTAAATCTACCAGTTTGAAGCAGCATTTCATGTCAAAACGTAATTAATTTTACCGCGAATCCATTGACGGCAGCAATGGTGGGTTTCTTGGTCTGGGCCAACCGGTTCCAGGCAGACAGGAAGTTCCCGCTGACGACCTCCGAGAAGGTCTTGGCCGACATCTCCTTGATGTCTGCTCCAGCTGGAAGTACAGTCGTGAGAAAATCACAAATTCATTGTTAAAGATACTTATCAAAGAGTACCGGTCAAGCTTTGTTAAGTTGCAAAAACATATACCGTATTTGTCGGTGTATTAACCGCATGGTTTTCCCGACGGAATTACCGACGAAAAGGGGGGTGCGGTTTATACACGGAGATAGGAAAAATTGCATGAAAAAAAAAAAATTTTGATAGTAAAATTCTTGATTTTTAGATGGTCAAAATGTGCCGAGGATAAGTAAAAAACATAATTCTTTTCCAGAGAGTTTTGGTCTATGAAATATAATTCAATTTACTGAAGTCTCTGAAGCACATAAAGGAAATTATGAGCCCCTTCCCCGGATTTTGTTGAGTAATTTAGTTTACCAGAAAATACAACACGGAACACTATACATGGGACTGTAATAAATTCTAGTAGAAAAACGAAGACAAAACAACAAAAATTAATTAAAACGGAGATAAAAAAACTGTACCTTGATATGTTATTCCTTCTTACAAGTTCAGATTTGGTTAAATCTACCCTTGAAAATTGTTTTCAAGGGTTGAAAATTGTTTTTGGAGATGAAAAATTGCGATCGTATTAAACTTGCAAGTGCAGGTTTGATTTGACTGAAATTAGCAATCAATCACGATAGGATTGGCTAATTTCAGTCTTGACTTAAGTTAGCCAATCCTATCGTGATTGATTGCTAATTTCAGTCAAATCAAACCTGCACAGTACCAGCACTTGCAAGTTTAATACGATCGCAATTTTTCATCTCCAAAAACAATTTTCAACCCTTGAAAACAATTTTCAAGGGTAGATTTAACCAAATCTGAACTTGTAAGAAGGAATAACATATCAAGGTACAGTTTTTTTATCTCCGTTTTAATTAATTTTTGTTGTTTTGTCTTCGTTTTTCTGCTAGAATTTACTACAGTCCCATGTATAGTGTTCCGTGTTGTATTTTCTGGTAAACTCAATTACTCAACAAAATCCGGGGAAGGGGCTCATAATTTCCTTTATGTGCTTCAGAGACTTCAGTAAATTGAATTATATTTCATAGACCACAACTCTCTGAAAAAGAATTATGTTTTTTACTTATCCTCGGCACATTTTGACCATCTAAAAATCAAGAATTTTACTATCAAAAATTTTTTTTTTTTTCATGGAAAACCCCAAAAGTTAGGGATGCGGTTAATACACCGGAGCGGTTAATACACCGACAAATACGGTACAGCCAAGAATATGAAAAAATGCTGTTGCAGTATCAAATCAACCAGTTCTATTTGGGCCAACCGGTTCCAGGCAGACAGGAAATTCCTACTGACGACCTCCAAGAAGGACTTGGCCTACATCTCCTTGATATGTCTGCTCCAACTGGAGGTACAGTAATGAGAACATCACAAATTCATTGTAAACTTCGTTTCGTTGACATGTGCACAAACTAATAAGTGGTTGATAAAAATATATGTATTTCTGTCTCCTGATATGTCCACTGAGTGATGTTAGAAAATTTAATGCAATTTACAGCAATTTTATGCCTGGAAATCAACACTCTTTGTCAAAGAGTACAAAGACAATCATAGAAATTACCTGCAAATGCCTTGCCACTGCCAGTGATTACGATTGCACCTATGTTGGAGTCTGCCTCAAACTCATCGAGGGCCTGGGCCATTTCTTTCATCAGGCTGTCCCTCAGGGCATTCAGTGCCTTGGGCCTGTACAGCTCGATGAGACCAACATTTTTCTTCTCCCCAACTCGGTCAACCTTTATGTCCTCAAAAGTACCTGAACGAAGAAAAACAATATTAGGAAATGAATTGGTTTTATCTTATTTTGTTAATCTGACTATGAATTTACAAAAGGTATGGTGGTCTGTAAGGGGATTCAGTGCCTTAGGCCTGTGCAGCTCAATAAGTCCAGCATTTTGCTTCTCCTCAACTCAGTCAATTTTGATGTCATCAAATGGAACTACCTGAACAATGAATAACAAGTTAATTCTAAAATATGTGTATACTTTGATAATTAATAAAATATTTGTCTCTCAATTAATGTACATGTATGATCTAGCGTTTCAAAAGCGCATGATTGTTATAAAGCAATTATTCTCACACAGTGCTACAAATTTATTTTACACAACATACAGTCTGCTGCCCATGCATGATGAACAAAACTGCAATGTCATGCATGATATCACTGTACATACATTAATTAGTGTATTCATGATGTAATTGATCGGGGACACTAATGCAAAGAGATCTTTAAAGCAAACACCTGCCATAGCTCAGGATTGAATAAGTCTGGAAATCAAAGTCTACTTGATCCAGATTACATAATCATTCAAAGTAACTGCTTAGAAATAGTATTTTAAATGTTTGTCTTTAAGTAAAATAAGCCACAAGAATGCAACATTCTAGGGAGGAAGACTGAATTGTGTTGTACTGGAAGTGTCACACATGTAGTTTGCAGTATACCTATATACAATAGTACATTTAATTTACATGTTCATTGTATATTCCCTTTAAAAAAAAGAAAAGTAAAAACAAAAATGAACAAAACAATCATTAACGCCATGATGCCTTCATCAGCTAGCATTTCATCATCATCATCATCATCATCATCATCATCATCATCATCATCATCATCATCATTATCATTAATCAATCAATCAATCAATCAATCAATCAATCAATCAATCAATCATCATCATCATCAAGACATCATCATCATCATATGGGCAATTCCATGATTAGAGGGACATTCAACCAAAGTTTCTATTTGATTTTTCTCAAATCCTGGTTCTTTTTAAAGCTATATTATCTCAGGAATCACAATGAAATAGAGAGAGCTTTAACTTCCCACCCTTAAATCACACTGACGTGTCCTCGTTACTGAGATACAGAACTATACATGAAATGGCATATGTGGGACTACACATGCTTTTAACACAGTTTTATAGGATTTTAAAGAAAAGTATAACTTCTTTTTCATTGATTTCTTTTGGATACTTTAAAACACTTCATAATACACCAACCAATGTCTCCTCTATGAATTTGAAATGCATTTTCATGCTAAAAATAGTAACGTTACTAACCGTAACGTTACTACAGTAACCATGTTTTTTTTGTTTAGCTACAAAAAGTACAAAAACCAAAAAGACATATTTCAATATTTGATAAATCGCACCACTTACCAAGTCACTGTCAATGTGTAGTAAAACAAATTTGTTTCAGATGACTCCCGTTTACGAGATATAATTTTCACAAGAACTGGTGTTTTTTTCCATGTCCTTTTTTTGTAACGTTACTAACCGACTATAAAAGTTGCCATGGCGACACAAATATTATTTGAATTATGTTCATCTTTTTCTGTATTATAGACCTAGGCTAGGGTGGGTGAACATGCTGCAAACTGATTGTGACTTGGAATGAATAGATGGTGGTGTTACAGTAGAATATATGAAAATATGCTATAAATGTAACGTTACTATAACTAACCGTGGAATTGCCCATATCATCACCATCATCATAATCAAGACATCATCATCATCAATATCATTAACATCATCATTGGCCGACAGTAAATTAGACAGTGCAGTAATTGTAAATGTATAAGAGGTCATGAGAACGATATATGTGTCGATCTACTACATCATCATCATTCATAATACACTTTCAAATTCATGCATGCACTTTAGAGTTTATATAGACTTTAGTCTTTACAAAATAATTACACTTTTATTTTAGTTATAATTACATCCCAGTTTAGCTTCCCCAGTGAGCTGCTATAGCCTATAGGGATTATCTCTTCAAGGATTACAAATACCAAACAGTCGTCAAATTATAAACTTTAATTTAACTTTACCTGTAGCAAAACATCTAGCAGCAATCCTTGCACTCGAAGCCAAAATGACTCGATTTGCACTGCCAATGGTGATAAGCTGACGGAAAGCTGCCATGTCTTCACTAGAATATCCCCTCAACAAGACGAGATCGAGATCGATGTGGTACTGCGCTGTTTTATATGTAGCTCAGGATTATATTGGACCCTGGGTTGCGTCGCGTCGAAAGCTAGCCGTAGCTGGCGGCGTGGAAAGCCGAGCAGAGTGGCTGCAGCGCACGTAAAAAACAAACAAATGCATGCATGCTGCATGCACGTACCGTACTATACTACGGCGCGCTACGTTGAGTGGGAGGACCCCGGAAGTGCATCCTTTGATCTTTTTCCAGCTGGGATTTTAGTTCGGATATACAATTGTGAGCTAGCTTGGATACGTGCCGTGATGATGATGATGAATCTTGACGAACGTGCATGGGCATGTGGTGGTGGTGCATCGTAGGCCGACAGGTAAAAGATTGCAATTAAATGGAAAAGAGACCATGAAAACGATAGATTTGTCGATCTACCATCGCATGGGTGCACGGTAGTGATGATTGCGGTCAGTGGACTACTACTATATAGCGCAATAACCAATACAATAACACATAATGTAAGGGAATTCTTTACAAGAAACAAAAAAAGAGTGTGCTCCCAGCTCCACATGCCCCACCCAGCTGACTGGACCGTATATATGTGCAGGGCCCCCAATCAGTTGGACCAAGCTCATGCCACCAATAGCGAATTAATTTTTAATTTTAGGGGTCTACTTTTTCATTGAATCTGATGGATATCACAACATATTTCCCGTAATACCCTATGGTAATTTCAGGGGCTACCTACTCATTTCAGGGGGCTATTTTGAAAATTAGGGGCCGTTGCCCTCAGCCCCCATGTATTTCCTACCCTGGGTTGGTGGAATTAAGTTGTTTCGACGGGTATACGTCTGGTATAGTCCGATCTCCTAAGAAAATCGAGGTCAGTGTGAACATTTCATTAACATTGTGGGAAACAATTAGGCTTATTAAAACGAAAGAGAAAATCCCGTAGATTCAGAATCTGGCTGTTTCCATTCGTTTTAGAATAGCACAAAGTAGCGCCAAATTTAAAAGGATGCACTGATACAGAAAAAACCGCTTTTACTCTAAAAAGTGGGCGTCTGTTTGCGATAAATGTAATTTTTCCACAAAATAACTACTCAGCTCAGTACTCAGTGGCGTAATGAGCGAAAACTTTTTTTTTGGGGGGGGGGGCTAAACCAAATCCGCGCATCACCACCGGATGAGCGAGGGAGCGAAGCGACCAAGCCCGAAGGAGCGAAGCGACTGAGCGGGGGGAGGGTGTGCGAGGGGGGTGTCCCCCCTCCCACGGTAGGGAGCTTTGCGTTATTGGACTTGAAACTGTGCAATCTGGTGCATACCTAGAAAGGAAATTCTGACTTGACGACTAGGCCTATAC